>NW_010583639.1:94076-106716 GCF_000705375.1 Tinamus guttatus
CGCACGCAGCAGCAGCAGCGAGTGCCTCAGCTGTGGAAGCGGGGCCCAGGCTGCCGCCCGCATCGCTCCTCCAGCTGCTGCACGGGCGCCAGCGACCGCTCTTTGGTTTAAAACACCCCCGTGCTTAGCTCCCCCAGTTGCAGGAATAACCAGCCCACTGCAAACTGCAAAACCTGGCAGGAAAATTGCCCGCCCCTGCAGGCAGCCAGCCACCACATTTCTAGGAGATGCAGGGGATCCTCACTGCTCTCAGAGAAGAATTCCACTCCGTTGAAAGCACCCATTTACAGCATTTCCAAAAAAAAAAAAAAAAACAGCAAAGTGTTTTCTTCTCCCATTTCCTCCTCAGCAGCCGCCAGGGCTCACTTAGGTGGGGGTGCTGACAGAGGCAGCTCTGCCGGGGCGATCACCTGCTTTGCACAAGCACAGGAGCTAAAAATGTTTGCGTTACGGGTGAGTGATAGCGACTTCCCCAGAGCAGCTTCTCGTCTGCGAGGGAAGAACCGCTGTTTGGAGGCTGCCTTAGAGGCTGCGCTCCCACCTCGCAGGCAGCTGATGTTCCTGGGCTGTGACACTGCAGTACAGGCTAATAAAGTGGTGAAGAGCAGTAATCTTCCTCCCTCCTGCTTCACCCTATTCCTCGCTCCCAGCCACCACTATGACGAGTGTGATTTAACTAGAATGTGTCTCAGTGATGTCCCGCCACGGTCTTGAGGAAAGGCAGCAAAATTACTTTGTTTTGAAAACCTCTATTGCTCTATCCTTTCTGCTACTGACCTTCCCTCCAAAATCTTGCACAGCACAACTACTCCTGTACTGAGTCTTTCATGTGCCCATAGTTTCAGTTATATTTGCATTTATTAAATGTAGCAGAGGGTCTCTTGCTAACAAAACCCCACATACTTTACAGAGAGGCAAGGATGGGGATTTTTCATAATGTTTAAAACAGCAGATCAAACCATCTGCAGAAAATAATTATCCTTTATGCAGACACTTGATCCAGTCATTATCTGCAAACATTAGAGAACAGATGTCCCTCATTTGAATTATGTTTTCTTGTTGCCCTTTGTTAGGAGTATTTTTGGCAGGGCATTTAAGGATGAGCTCTGTCCAATTTTGCTGTGGGGTGCATTGTACCAGGAGTAGGGTGTTTAGTCATATGACACATGTTTCAAACCATGGATGACTCCAAACACAATGAGTTTGTCATGTCAGATTAGATGTTTTTCTCCTGAGTGTACTGGGGAAAATACATGGCAAGTGGCACTTTGCTAGTGCAATAGAAACTTGGAAAAATGGTATTTATGTTATTAATCTGTTGTATCAGACCTTGCAATCTCACAAGGCATTTATGTGTATCCAACACATGGTTTTACATAATGTTATGTATACTTCACCTAAGCTGATTATTGTTTTTTTTCTCAGTTGTCAGAATGGTATTTTAGCTATTTTTTTTCCACAGCTCTCTCAGTCATTGGAAAACTCAGAAATCCCCGAGTATTTCACATTTTCCACCGTTCAGTCGGCCCCTCCTTCAGCAGCTCTGGAGCGTGAAGGAGGCACCAGGCGAGGAGCGCGCTCGGGTGCTCCTCCTGCAGCTCCCCCGCTGCATCCAAACCCTCTGGAAATGCATCGCAGCCGTTGCTCGCTTGACAATAACAGGCCTGGCGGGCTGGGGACATCTTTTGTGCTAGGCCCTAAGCACATATGCACAGAAAGGGTGGTCCATGCTCAGGGCATCAAAACCCTGATGGCCTGAGCGTTAGGACATGTAATAAGAGAGGCTGCGTCCCCTCCTCGGCATCACCAGGGGAGCTGGGGGACACAGAGCCCCCGCACAAGGGGTTGCGGCTGTAGAGAAGCTCCGCAGAGCTCCGTAAGGCCAAACTGGAAGCCAACGCGGCACTGAGGGCTCTCCCTGCCTCTCCGAGCGCTCCGGGAGGAGCGGTAGCCCTGGCTCAGAGGCGCTGTGGTCCTGACGCGGCAAGGCCTACTTGGTGCGCTTGGAGCTGCCTTGAAGCAGCAAGCCCGAAGGTTTCCTTCCTTATTTTTCCCTCTCACCATTCCCATGATTTGTCCAAAACAGGATGCTCGATGGAAGTGCAGACAATGTTGGTCACGTAGGGCTGATCTGCACTGTGGAGTGTTGCTTGGCCTGCTTGGCCGGCTGGCGATAAAGCGGTGCTGTGAAGCACGAGGGCTATGAGGAAGCAGTCGAGGCACGGGGCTCTCTGCAACTGCTTTACTGCCTCTGGGTTTATGATTGCTGCTTCTCGCACAGAAAAGGCGCAATGCACAGGTGGGCAAACATGGACCTGCACCGCGGGCGCTGAGGAACGGCAGTGAACTTTGGCCCTTCCCTGCTTATTGCAGAAACACCTGTCCCTCCTTCCCAGCCTAATATCTGGTGTAAGGACAAGCAGCTTCATGCCTGAGGCCTCAATAATGGCAGCAGAGGGAACGGGGCAAAGCGGTGTCAGGAGCTCTGCACGCTCCTCTTCTCCCCCTAAGCAGCCACGGCAACATTTAGGGAAGAGAAGCATGGATGTTTCCAGCTTCCTGGGAAGCTGGGAAACCTCAGTAGGCAGAGGAATGTAAAGGGGTTTGTTTGGTTGGAGGTGTTTCTAATGTATCTGCTGCTTTTTGCAGTGCACAAAGTGGCAGCAGAGAAGCAGGACAGGTGATAGCTGCCGCAGCACAGAGGAGACAAAGTGTTTTTCAATGGACAAAACCAGAAAAGTCTGTTTTCAGATCCGGCTCTTCAGCCGCAGGAGGATTTAACCATTTGGCAGAAAGACATGGCAGACTGATAGTCCTGGGATCAAAACAATGTGTTTGTGAAGTTCTGAATGCGGCACTGGCTCTTTAAGTCCAAAACATCCACATGTTCCTTCCCTGGGACAAAACGTCTTTGTCCCTGTGCATGAAACATGTTACAGTTCAAATTCCTGCGGAGCTGTTAGGAAAAGCAGAGCGCATGATCCTTCCAGTGTGGGCCTGCCACACTCAGAGCGTGATTGTTAATCATGCTGGATATTAATAACAACATCTCTTTCTGGTTGGAACATTTTGATTTTTTTTTATAAATAAATACTGAGAGTGGTTGTAAATATTGACCACTGCCAATAATAGCAAGATGTTTTAGATATAGCCTTGTGACAGGATGCCCAATCCTGCAGATGCCCGATTTTGAACACAGTTTGGCATATTAGGCCCTGAGTAAAGTGAAAAATCTGGCTTGTGATTCGATGTCCAAGCGAGGGCTGGGGCTTCAGGGAGAAGTGCTGAGGGGTCAGGGTTTGCAGAGATGTTGAACTTCCACAGCTCCCCTGGGCTTCAGCAGTTTGTCTGTGAGAAAGTGATCTGGAGCGTCATTGAGGACAGACATCTTGAAGTAAATCCCTGGATAAAAATCTTAAATCTTATCTCTGTCTCAGACCCAGAAGAACAGAAATATTAGATGTTTCCTCTTCCATAGAAGACCTTAGGAGGAGACATTAAAGCCTAATGAGGCTAATGGTGACAACATGAAGGTTTTATTTTTATTTTCCGCTAGTTAAGCATTGCTGAGCAATTACCCTCCCTGTGCCTCAGCTCCCACAGCTGAAAAACAACAGAAATATTTCTGTCCATCACAAAAGCATTGAGAGAGCTGATCCATAAATGCTGTGCAACCCTGGGCGCTGCACAGACGGGAGGTGCTCAGACCTTATTTGCCTTCTCATGGAGACCACCAGCTGCATTTCCACACACTGGCAATAGCAGGGAGAGAATGATTTCTAGGGAGGGCTCCCTTCTTACTCTGTTCTTACCGTGCCTTTGCTAGGTCAGAACCCCTGGAGCAGCTTGCTCCCGTACAGCTCCGCTACAGGTGACGCTGTTTTTTCCACACACTTGCGAGAGCCGGGCCCGGAGAGCTGCCTCGCGCCTTTGCTGCTGCTGTGCCTGGGGAGCAGGAAGGGGGCTCAGCTCCCTATAGGCGCCATCCGGCAGCGCGCAGGGCCGGTGCCCGCAGCGTAAACGAGGCCTCCCGTGGCAGCACCGAAGCCTTCCCGCCGCCAGCCCCCACCAAGCGCGCCTGGCAGAACAGGAGTCTGTTTGTCTGCAGCGCTCTGCACGAACAGTCGCTTCTGTAAATACATCTCACATGAGCAATTAGCCCCGACAATAAGGAGGGTCCCACGTTGGCGCTCTGGGAAGCGGCTCTCTCGCTGGCACCGAGCAGCAGCACAGGCCTGTGTTGCTGCGCGGCGCTGCGTCTGCAACGCGGCCCCGCTGTGCCGTGCCGCCGCCGCCGCTGCTCTCCGCGCCGCCCCGCGCGATAAGCGGGCGCTGAGCGCGGGAAGGGGCACCCTTCCGCTCCTGCGGCACCCTGGGGGCAGGGAGGAGTTATTTTAAGGGCGCAGGAAAGATTAGGCTGTGAAATTGAAGCCGGCTCCCACCACGCTTGGAAATCACCCAGCCCAGCTCAGTGGCCGTTCTTATCACTGTCTAAATGCAATTGTAATTATTTCTGCTCTCGTTCCTTCCCAAGCTTCCTCATGCTGCTAGCATTTTTATCCTCTTTCATCTTGCACAAATAAAACCTAAAGCCAACGCAGGAAAAGCAGTAAGTCATTATTCATGCATATTTGCAATGCCGGGTAAAGGCCTCAGCTGGACACCAGGGCCATCTGTGCCAGGCTCTGGTCATTGCAAAAAACCCAGAGCCTGCCTCAAAGAGAATTATAAATGCAAAGGCCCAGGAAGTCCTGGCTGCACATCTGGAGGGGAGATGTTAAATGTGATAAGCATGCTGCAAGCAGCTCGTGTGCACACGCAAACCTCCTCTTCTGCGCTCCGTGCAGAGACATGTAAGGGAGAAAGGAGTCACCCCCGGGCAGAAAAGCTGAGGCCGGCCTGTCTTCTGCTCCCTAGGAGGGGGAGCATCCCCCAGCAAGTCCCGTATCTCTGCCTTGTCCTCAAGGGAAAGGGAGCTTTCACCATTGGGGACAAGCTGGTTTTGACTTAAAAGCTACAGCAGGCAGCCACTAGCATGTGAAACCTGCCTTGCTCCTAGGACAATCTCTGCCACCGGAGGCCTGTCTCAGCTGGCGCCTGCTGCATATGCTGTCCGAGCAAGGCAGGCTGGGGAATCATGAGCTCTTTTCCTACCCAGGCCCTGCTGCACAAACTTGACTCCTTACTTTTTTTAAAAAAAAAATCCAGCAGCAAACACATCTCTTGTTTTGGAAATTGAGGCTGGAATGCTTCTCTATTAAGAGCACTCAAGCCCAGCTTTAACAAGGGATCCAGTTTTGCAAGACTTGTACAAAATCACACATACAAACAGTGATACAGGCTTGTTTAAGGGCTCTGGGAAAAGCTGAAAACCTATTTTAGCTTTACTTTTCACCCCCTGTAGTAGGAAATTTCTTCATTTGGCCAAATTTGGACCTGGGCAATAAAGCTCTATTCCCCACGGTAAGATCCTGCCTGTGAGAGGGAGCAAGAAGCCTCTTCTGCTCTCTGGAGCAGCTCGGTGTCCTCGGCGCCTCTCATCCAAAGCAAACTCAATGGCACCATCTAATGGCCATAAGGACAAGCACGAGGTAGAAGCTGTTTCTCCTGGGGAGGGCGCGTTAAAGAGCGATGCGAAGGCTATTCCCCACCAGTAACACAATGTGTAGCTAGGTGCCGAAGGGCTAGAGGCCTTGGTGAAGAGCACCAGGAGCATGCAGGGGTGGGATGGCCTGGCACGTGTGGTGGGAAGCTCCTGAGATGGGCTGGGCGCTGCGGGAAACCTGCCCAGCTCGGGGGCAGCGGTGCGCAGTGCTGGGTGAGGGGTGCTGGTAGAAGCAGGGCTGTCCAGCGTAGGCTGCCGGCTGCTGAAGGAAGGGCCAACCCTCCTCTGGGCCTGCTGGACCAGATCTGGGATCACAGGTGGGTGGCCATGTGAGGCACTGTGAGATACAGACCTCTGCATCGTTCAGTTCTGGGCCAAGAGCAATGGAGATTCACTTGGGAAGTTATATTGCTTTTTTTTTTCTTTTTTTTTTCTTTTTTTTTTTCCTTTTTGCTCCCCTCAAACGAGCATAGAGACTTCTTCAAATTACCTGTTGGCTCCACAGCTCTGTCATCTCCAAATCACCCGAAAATAAGACTCTGCTCTGGTAGTCCTGACCCTCAGCCTGGAAAGAAACATGGGTGTGTTAATGTCACAACTGAAAATCCCCTTTCTGCTGGAGCTGTGCGCAGGTGGCTATGGCAGATGAAGGGTTTCCTTCTCCTCTGACAGTCGCTGCTTCCTGGGGGCCCTGAGCCCCAGAGCTCTCCCGTCTGGGGCACCATGCAGCTGTTTGCCCGCCTGTTTCTTACTGCAGCTCCTGTCAAGGACAAGTCCTTTTCTCTGGGTAGAATAGGGAGATGCAAGGGGCCACTTGAGCTCTCTCTGCTTCTGGCAGGCAGCTCTAGTGCTAATGTTTGCAAGGGCTCATTAGTCATTTATGAGGTCTACCCAGGCACCTGAAAGTCTTCCCAAGGAAAGCAGGGGGAGGGAGGAAACCCATTTTGCAAGAGGCCAGACAGCAAATGGCTTGTTTCATAGTTAGGAAGGGAGCCCGCAGCAGATAGCAGGGTTTCTGGCTGTAACTCCACCAGTCTTTTTGACTCTCAGTTGCCCAGTGCTGTTTCTCCTGCAGCTGCAAGTACCTGAAACCATTGCCTCAGAGGCAAGAGTATCAGCTAACGGTGCAGGGCCCCAGCACATCCTCTGGAGAGGCAAAGAGGCATGAATGACAATGTACAGAATAACTGGGCAGCTTTAAAGCAAGAGGGCCGAGAGTGTGTCCATGCCCTGTGTCCCAGTTTCAACACTGGGAGGTATAACGGAAAACCCTGTTGTGAATTAAAAAATAAAAAATATATATTAAAAAAGGGAGAAAAAAATCCAAACTATCCCGTTGCTTTCCGTGAGGGTGCAGGTCTCTGCAAGCAGCGAGGCAGGGAGGTTTCCTGCAAGCGCAGCCCTGGGGGGAGCTGCAGAGGAGCAGAGCAGATCGATAGGCGGCTCCCGCGCGCTCCCGGCGTCGGCGCTAATAGCAGGGTGAGCTCATGGCTGAAAGCCTGGGTGGGCGCGGGAGCCAAAGGCAGCCAGTGCACGCAGCGGAGAGACTCCGTATCATCCCTGTGTCGCATCGGCAGCTCTGCCCGGTGCATACCCAGGAGAGGCTGGGTGCTAGGCCAGAAAGCAGTAGGAGGCTCCTTTTCTTCTTTTTTTTCTGGGCACAGGCTTTCTATTTATTTATTTTTTAATTTGATGGGAGAGAGGCTCAATCACTGGCCAGGTCCCTGGGTGCTCTTGCATGTGCTTTGGCTTTAGAAGACGCTTTTTTCCCGGCATCAGCAAGGTCTGAGGATTGTCTCTAGCAGGGGAAGGTTAATGCTCTCTGGCTGCAGACGAGGCAGCCCAGTCCTTGCCTGGGGCACCATCGGGTCTGCTGGGCTACGGCCATGCAGAGGCTCCCGCACGCTGCTGGCCTAGGGACATGGGACCACACACGGGATCGGTGAGGGGGGCTTCCCTCACTGATGTCTCCCCGCTGCCATAGGGGACAGGCTGGGACGCTGGGAAGGGAGGTTTTGGGTGCAGGGCAGCATTTCCAGGAGCAGCAAGGGCCATAACCTCCTCCCTCCCCAGCTGCCTGGCAAAGGTGCAATGTGGGTGGCCTCAGGGTCCCTGATACCCCAGCGCAGCCCTGACAGAGGCTGTGGAGACTCAAAGGGCTCAAACAAGGCGGTGCAGCAAGTGCTGCGGGAGCTCAGGCTGCTCACGGGCATGCCAGCATGCAGGGTGATCTGCAGCAACGTGCGCTGGTAGGGGCCGAGTGATGCTGCAGCCTGCCCATGCCCGCCCAAGGATCTCGCAGGAGGGCGACGCGTCCCCTCTGCTGGCACCGCTGCCATCCCGAGGAGACGGGGAACTGTCAGGGCTGCCACTAGAGGCTGCTCGCCAGCCGGCACCACAGGCCTGGCATGGTGATGGGCTCTGCGGGCACCCAGGGCTCTGGTTCCCGGCCCAGGTGGTGGCTGAAGCCAGGTCCTGCTGAGGGGATCGAAGGGGCCTGGCCTGTTGGATCCACACAGAGGCAGATCCAGCACTGATTTTTGGAGGAGAGGATTCTGTTTGCACACTTACACTAGTGCCATGAGGTGGGATTTTTGTAGGTCTTCTTGCCCACGCAGCCACTTTCCAGCAGGGCAGTCAGCGGGAATAAACCCTGGGTCTGTCAGCACGGGCACCTCATGAACAACATTTTCAGGGTCCTGCAATCATATTTAGTGGCAAATCCTCAGCAGGGTAATCAGCTCTCCTCACAGAAGGCGGCTTTATGAAAAAGAAATGAAGAGGATGCCTTTATTACTTATTTTAAGGAGCATCTCCCACCCCACCACAGCACTAGTCCTGAAGATGATTTGTGTCAGCACTGACCTAGCAAACACCTTCACCAGGTGTCCAAAGCACCCACCTTTCCTTCAGCTGTACTCGGTCTCCACTTTGAGCCTCCCAAGAGTGACCTTCTCAGGATCATGCTCACCAGAGCTGCAGTTGCATCAGAAGAGGCACGGCAGAGGGTAGGACCTGCTGCCAAGTGCCTCTGGAGTCGGGAAGGCCTGGGCTCCATTACACTTGGGCTCCTTCTAAATAAAGAAGATCAAGTCATACCGGCTCTGGCTGCTGGCTCAACCCAGGAGCCTGGAAAACTAGATGACATCATCTGGGCACCGTTGACAGACAGTGCTTCCACTGAGACGCCAAGCGCCAGCGTTTCGGTCAGAGAAGAGCGCAGCAGGGGAGCAAAGCAAAACCACAAGAAACACTAATGGATTTGGGATCACCGGGCCCCAGCGGTGCCTCTGCCCCATGCTGCTGGGGGGATTGCTAGCAAAGAAGACTCCCTGCCCATTAAACGGAGGTGAGCCAGGGGTGAGCCCCTGCACTGCCAATCCCACGCTCCTATCAGCCACATCGGGTGGTTCTCCTGGCTGGTCACAGCCAGTGTGTCACTTGAGGGTGCCGGACCCCCAACCTGGGGCTGTGGATCTGCTTGGAGGAGCCAGACACAAATAGGACACAGCCCAAAGCTGTAGGAGGCTCCAAGAATAAGAGCAGGATAACGTTCTCAGTCATGATTTACACAGGGCAGCTCAGAGGGTGCCAAACCAAAAGCATTCACAAAATCCTCTGTTATCAGAAGGGTCTGGTAGGAGAATTATAGCCTGGTGAAGCAGGAGCAGAATTAGGATCCAGATTTCCCCCATTCATTAGCTCAGCCCTGGCTCTGCCTTCCCATGTGGCCTTCAGCAAACTGCTTATCGGCTTTGCTCCAGGTCACCCATTTGCAAAACACACTAAGTCAAGTCTCTTCTGACTTAGAGTTTCTGGATTCAGTGGAGCTCATCCTGATCTTCAGGGGTACATGGGAAAAGAAAGAAAAAATATATATCAAACCCAACAATAATAATTATTTTTCTCCTTCCCATGGGTGTTGTAAGGATTAGCTCATATTTAGCAAAACTCTCTGTAAGTGCTAAGCATTATTAATGCCTTGGATTGTTCCAGGAATGAGTGTGGCTTTCCAGGGAGTGATGGCTTTTTTCCTTTGCTGGCATAGAGCTGCAGTAATGCCATCACAGCCCAAGGCAAGCAAAATCTTATTTCTGTTCAGGACAATGCCTGCCGTGGAAGAGCAACCATCACCTCTTCCCATCAGTGTTTTCTGCCTTGGAGGGAGTGAAGCTCAGCCTTCTGTCTCAGGCTCTTGCATCAGTGCACCACCAACATGACTCCCAGGTTACACCATACATGTGAGTTAAATGTACACAAGACCGGTCTCCAGCACAGAGTCTAAGCAGCACAAAACAGCCTGCACCCATCTCATGAGATTCCCCGGCACAGGGGACCTCCTCCTGGCACACACTGCTCAAGGAGGTTGAACCAAACGCAGTGCAGGCCAGGTGGCCGGACCCAGGACCCATAACACCACACACCTTCAGCCTGGTATCCAAAAGCAGAGTCCCTCTGGGCCTGAGTCCTCTCAACAGCCCTCTCCTGGAAAATGCTGGAGCAAGGGTAAACTCAGGTGCCTCCATGCCATTCGTGTGTCCCTGGCCCAGGAGATTCTGGGTGGCAACAGAGAACGGGACCCTCCTCAGAACAATCTCAAGGAGCTGCAGGACCACGTTGGCTCCATAAGCAACCTGAAGGAGACTCCAGCAACACAGTACCCTCTGCAGCAGGATATCCTCCCACAGGGAGGGGCAATGAACACAGTGGTTGTAGCAGTCCCAAACACACCAAATGAGGAATGAAATCCCACCCAGAAGGCCCATCAAGAGAGCAGGGGACATAGCTGCAATACAGGCACAAGGTCCACCCATGAGATAGGGTCCTTACCTGAGCTTAGATGGAGGTCCTGGGTGGAAAGTGCAGGTGAGGACCAGATGAGGCTATTCAGGGCAATCAAGGGCTGCTGATTGCCCCTGGGTCCTGGTGTATGGTTTCTCTACGCCCCTAGAGGAGGGTACCTCCACTCCTGTGAAGTGTGGAGAAGGAATGAACCCCATGTCATGCTGGAGAGCAGTGTATTTACCCACAGTGGGCAGCGCATTCTCCTTTCCAGCCTCCAGTGCTGCAAAAAGGTCTGGAATCCTCCCAGGAGGAGAAAGCACCGTGGAGCTGCCAGTGTGGGCCATGCTATCTCAGTTCCCCCTCAGGAGCTCCCCAGATCCAGGATGCAGAAGCCCAAAAGCACCTCCTGCCGCTAGACCTACCCATCCCAGGCCTAAGGAACCTCCGTGCGGAGCCGTCACTTTCAGTGACCCCTTCTCCCTGCACTGGCTCAGCTGTGTCCCCACGGTGGGTGGCCACAACCTGGTGTGGGACGGGGCAAAGGTAGAGGCAGTGCTGACTGGCCCGCTTTCAAAGAGGCCACAAGCTAAATAAATAGACGGCAGCCTATTTCAGTGGCTGCTATATTTAGCACAAGGAACATTTATTTATAGGCTTGGCAGCCATTCCAAGTCAATAAAAGCCCGAGAGCTGGAAAAAGGACGTTCCTGGGTTTCTCATTGCAGGAGTGGTTTCTGCTGTGCACCAGCCTTCCCAGTCCTGCATCCGCTTGCGACCACCTTTGACTTGAGAGCTCGCGCATGCGAGCCGGGAGGCAAACTTCGGCACATGCCTTGATGCGCTGGACTGGCACAGCCTCCCCCTGCACCAAAGGGAATCTGTTCACGGATTTAGCAGGGCCTGCAGCTGTGGTAGCTGACAGGTCGTGGTGCCACCTAGGCAGTGGGGGGCTTCTCAGAAGCATTATCCCTGTGGGAAACTGGGAAAATGGAGCTAGGAAGTGGGTGGGGAAGTGGGAAAAACTTGTGTTTGGGGGTTAAATAAGTGCCTTTTGTGTGGCCATGTGAGGCCATGGTGAGCAGCAGAGACGGGAGGGTATACAAGTGGCCTCTGAGGCTGCGAAAACAGAGCTGTACCGCGCGGCCGCCAGGAGAGCTGAGGTGCTGGAAGCCATTTTAGGAACCTGTGCCAAGTCTTGTAGCTGGGTGAGGGGGCTGGATTTGTAAAAGATGACAGGATTTAGCTGGGCCTGTGGGAAAACACTTTGGTAACTGATTTTTGATAGCTGTCACTCCCACCTTTAAGTCAATAAGTGCTGCAGCTTTCTGGAGCCAGAGCTGCAGGGAGCTCCTGGCACTGACTCCTCTCTCTCTGAGGTAAACTTGGTGGAGGGGGATGTGAGGAAACGTTTCCATGAGAACCATCAGGTGAAACCAGCTCTGTAGAGGCTGGCTGCTGCCTGAGGTGCCACCAGCACAGACCTGGAGCAGAGCATGGCCAGGAGTGAGGATGAGGTGACAACCTGGGGGGAGCTGGGGACATTCCCGAGATGTAGTGCTTCCCAAGATCTACTTTTCCCAAGATTTAGTTAGTTTACTGTAAAACACACCAAATGCACAGCACTTTGTCCTCGACGGGATATGGGACATCCTGACTCGGACAAGGAAGGTGGGAGCAGAGAGATTGGTTTTCTATTTAGGGCCTTAGTATCCCATTCCAGTATCTTCATTATATGGAGGGAGTTCATGCAAGTTCCTGCTCTGAGTGAGCCTAGCTCCCACACCCGACTGCTCACCCCTATAAATGTACAGGGATATGTCTATGCACGCAGCTTTCCACCCACCGGGTGTGTGTGGATGCAAGTGAGGATCCCTCACCCTGGCCTCCTCCAGCCCTGCCCCGAATGGGTCTGGTCCTCCAAAAACAAGGCTGACACAATCTGTTAAAACATCTATTTGGGCATTTATTACAACACGTAGTTCCAAAATACAAAAGAAAGGAAAAGAAAGAGAGGGTAAAAAAGCACAGCTGCTTACAGCCTCCGGTAATAAATAAGTAACGGCCAGGCAGGGGCAGGGCGTCTCTCGCGGTCCTGCCAGGCAGTGCCCGGCAGCACCACCGGATGCTCTCTCCACTCAGGGGTCCCGGCGTGTGCCGGGCTCTGCCAGCAGACACGGACCCTGCGGCCACAAGACGCCCTTGGAGGGAAGGAGGCTCCGGGCGCCCCGCTGCATGCGGCCGGCCCTGCGA
>NW_010583639.1:136757-157648 GCF_000705375.1 Tinamus guttatus
CCGCCAGGCGCTCTGCAGACCTGCCGCAGTGTCCGCCGCGCGCAGGGCGCCGGGGCCGCGCGGAACGCCGCGCCGGCCGAGCACCCTTGTCCCACAATGGGATTTAGTGTTCCCTGCGGCCGGCAGCCTGCGCCGGGGCCAGCACCGGCGCGTTGCCAGGCAACGGCAGGGATGCGTGGCACGGTTTACATCTTATTAAAGTTATAAGGTTTCACTCCATGTAAATGCCAAACAAGCAGCACTGGCCCTGCGCGGCCCAGCCACAGAAGATAAATGCTGTGTTTGCCAGGGCAAGGTCTGTGGAGATGGGCTCAGGGCAGGGTTCTGCTTGAAACAGAGAGATGGGGCTCATGGGAGCACACGAGGAGCCCTCAGGGGCTTGCAGAACCCCTTGCCCACAGCTAGAGAGGTGTTTAACCGGGTTCCTCGGTTCCTGATCACCCCTGGTCCTAAGAGAAGGCAAAGGACCATCTCTGGCCCTAATACATGGAGGTGAAAAGTCAAGCAGGGGCAGAGGAGGAGGCTACAGATGAAGAGATGCTCAAGGGCGATGACCTCCACTCTGGGGGCTGTGGGAACCAGGCCCGCATCCAGCCCCTTCCAGGAAGTAGGGCCTGGAAGGGGCCCTCTGCCCAGCTGGCAGGAGACACACCGCCAAGGCCCATGGGCACTGGGATCAGATCAGCTCCAAACACGTTGCACACGCTTCCAGACGGGCTCATCCATCCCACCCAGCGAATGCTGAATCCATTCAGCATCTCAGGCTGGGACCTGATCTCATGCCTGGCCAGCATGGGAGGTCCTTTTTGGCCACTGCTCTTGGCTGCGTTGCCTCCAAAGGAGCTGGGCTGCTGGGTTTGGGGCTGGGCGGGCCCAAGTGGGGCAGCAGCTCTGCAGGGCAAGGCCCAGGCTTGTGGTCCCTAGTGTCATATGCCACGAATCCGCTGGCTCCATCCTCCTGGATGTGCTGCACTGGCTGCAGAGCCCACCCACATGCAATGTCACCGGTGGACACGCTGCTCCAGTCATGCAGCAGAAAGACCCGGCTCAGGAAATGAGAAGAGGGGACCACACCAGGCTGCTTCCCGCAGGCCTTCGGGAGCTCGCTGCGGGACAGGCCCGGGCTGCTCCGTGAGGATGGCACCTTCTCCAGCCGGCAGGAGCAGGGGCTGCTGGGGCACGTCCAACTGAGCTGCCGTGAGGACCAGCACCTTCGAGCCGCCGCCGCCGCCGCTCCCCTCACCTCCACCTTCAGGCTCCAGCCAAAGACGACTCTCACCCAGATGCCGTGGCCTCAGCGCTCATGGTTCGGACCGAGACGGGTGAGAGCTCCAGCGTGGGGCTGGCCAGTCCCCTCGGCGCAGCAGGACAGCAGTCCCTGCTCTTTCTGCCCCAGCCTCCTCGACTGCTGTGTGGGTTCGATGCTGCTCGTCTGTTGTGCAAAGCACTCGGAGCGCAGCAGGTGGTTCGGGCTAAGATAAGGGCTAGGTGCTCTTAATACTCGAAGTACTACAGGCATCTCAGCCGCGTATTGTTTCAAAACACAGTGAATCACCCCACTGAAATAACAGTGCTTCCATAAGCACACAGAGCAGCCAGGCACACAGCTCGAAAATAAGCCCTGGCTTTGCCTAAAGCCAAACAGCTGCTTCCAAAGCCATGCTCCTAAAGTAAATAGTACAGTAAGTGTCTCTCTGTCCTAGCAGCCCGCTGCCATGCCTCCAACCACTGCTACAGCTACACCAGGGGCAGCCACACCGCAGGAAGCAAAAGCAGGTGTGAGAAGACTTGGTGAGGGGCTCTGAAGGAGTAAAATTTCCAACCTTTCCCTCAAGGAATCAAAATCAAACTCCAAGAAGAAAATGAGCAGGGATTTCCCAAACCTCTCCCTCAAAATGGCACTGTGGATCTGCACTGCTCCGTTCATCACAGCGAAAAGGGTTGAAAGGCAGCATCAAAGCAGGGCAAGCCCTGGAAACATTTTTGTTGTGCAGAGGAACACTCTTGCTAGCCGGAAACCAAGCGACTGCTGCAGGTTCTCAGTCCAGGCACCACCCTGCCAGGGAGCCCTGACCTGTCCCGACACAGGGGCCCTGGGCAGACGCGCCTGCCCTGTGGGGACACGGCATGCAGAGGGTTTGAGCAGCTTCTCATGCCGCCCAGGGCCAAGTGTAAGCATGTTTCAGCACAACAAGGAGGGGATTACTTAATTTCCCCATTTTTGCTTTGCCACCAAAAGGCCCTTTCCCAAGACCTGCAGGACGAAAGCCAGGAGCTGCAGTACACCCATGGCACTGCTCCACTCCAGAGCATCCAGAAGAGTTATTAATGGAACGAGGCTGAAAACGCTCCCTGGGCCAAGGTGACAGCATGGGAATTGCTACCCTTCCTTGCCATCCCTGTGCGCAGAGGGGCACAAGCACAGGGAGAAGCAACGTCCCGGCAATCTTTGCTCTGCCTCTCCTGTGCCTGCTCCCGCTGCCTGTCAAGGAGAGGGGCACAAGTGACCTCTGCCAGGCCGGGATGCACAGACCAGACTCTCTTTGGATGCACATGCAAGGAAGGAGGAGGAGGAGGGCATATGGCCAGGGTGAGTTACCTCCTGGGGAGCATCAACCTTCCTCAGCCCCGCTCTGAGGCGCCCCTCGGCTCTCAGCGCTGCGGTCCCATGCCAGAAACACCGGACAGCCCTCCCGAAGTGACACGTTGCCCCCATGTAACCACGGAGCAGCTCTCTGTCCGCCCTGGGGCTTGCTGTCCATCAGACCCAATGGGACATCTGCCCCGTGCCCACCTGGTGCCACGAACGCCGTTACGGACACGCTTCTCCTGCGCTCCGCTCTGCTCCTCTCCAAAGGGAGCCGAGCCCTTTGGAAGGTCCCTCCCTCACAGCGCTGCCTCTTGTGAGATAAATTAGAGCTGCTAATAATCCGCTTTGAAGATATCTGCTCCATTTTTTTGCTCCATTTCCATTTCTGCTGTTTGCCTGGCTGGCAGCCAAAGTCCGTCCTTCCCTTCTGGTACCTAGGCCCGACTCTCACTCCTTCCAGCAAAAATGCCTCTCTTCAGGGCTTTGTGTTGTTTCTTCACCCGCTGCTCAGCTTAGTTCTCCAGGCGCATCCCTCACCTGCTTGGCAGGCAGACCTGTGAGCATCTCCCCTCACTGACCACACACCCCAAAACCTTTGTTCTTAGACCCTGGCGGAGTCACCACCTTCCCTTTTGTCCCTCTGGAGGCAGGGACGCTTCCACCAACTAATACCGACAAATCTGCCAAGGCCACATTCCTCTTTTGTTAATCCTCAGGTCTCTCCCTCTGAGCTCCCCACACTACCCACCAGCTCAATAATGCATTTAAGGAGGTTCAGAGGGAGACAGAATACGGAAAAGACACAAGGATAAGAATTGGTGATGGGGGTCTAAAACAGCTTGCAAATATCTCTCCAGGGCTGTATAAATCCTGAGGCAGCTGCCCAAATCCTATTGATTTCTGTAGGTCACAAAATACATGCTTGACCCAAGTGGCCAAGCTGGAGGTGGGGAGGAGGAGGAAAAGAGGAAAAAATGCATGCATCACCCCAAAGATGTTGCAGAAACACCCCTCTCGGAGCTGGCTGCAGAAAGCCTGGGCATGCTGAGCCGTGGCCATCACTGCCGGGAGGGCGCTCCGCCGCAGCCAGGCCAAATACCCCTGATTTCTGCCATGGGAGGATACAGTTGTGACCCCCCTTCCTCCTTCCCCGGCTTCCTAGGGCAACTGGCTTAAACTCACAGGGTGCCCGGGAGCTTAATTAATTCCTGGGCTGAGTGCGCTGGGAGGCCTCGTGCGCTGGGGGAGATTAAGGCCAGGCCGCTCAGCAAGGCGGCCGGGGCGCTCGCTCCCGGCTGCGGATGCGCCGGGAGGTTTTCCAGCCTTGCAAGAAAGGGAAAAAATAAAAAAGCCAGCAGAGAATTAAAGCTCAGGAACACCCCTCTGCTCCTCCCCCTGCACTGTCCCTGCCACAAGGTTGCATTTCTGCCGGAGCCAATACCTGGGCCATTACGTAATGCCCCGGCGGGAGGAGGGAGCTATTCTTGCACCTTGCCCTGCCAGCGCGGAGACCACGGGACACGTGGGGCTGGCGGCGGGCGCTAGGATTGCACCGAGGGTCCTTCGCCATGGCACCGGCTTGCAGCGCTTGCGCTCCGTGAGTGGGACGGAGCCTCTCCGGCCACCCCTGCGGCCATCCCTGCCGCAGCGGCTCCCCCGCAGGCCGCGGGGGCGCGGGGCGGGTGTTGCAGAAGGCAGCAGCTGACGTTAACTCTTCCCGCTCTCCCTCCTCTGCTTGCTCCCCCCACTCCCCGCATCAGTTTTGCTGCTGCTCCACGTGACGGCGGCCACTGCAGAGGTGACCCTAGCCAGGAGGAGGCAAACGCGCCTCGCGCCCGCTCCTGCTGGCAGAAACTGATTATTCTGCTTTATTCTCCCGGGGATTTAAGAACAGCTAAATCCGTTCAGGAATCATTCTCTGCAATCCCCTCCAAATCGCCCAGCGCGCAGCATCGCTAAGGCAGATTGGAGCCCCCCCGCGCCGCACACCTCCCCGCGCCAGGCAGGGTGATGTCAGCGGCAGCCAATGCGGAGGGCGGCGGGGGGAGGACTCCACAGATGGCTCCAGCTGGGCCCAGCATTTGATTAATCGCCTGAATTACCCTCACTTTGCCATAAAATTGCAAGGCGGGGGGGCTGGGAAGCGGTAAGAGCGGGAGCCACATGGGGAGGCAGCGGGCAGCGGGGGGATAGTGCCCCTTGGAGCGCAGCCCCGCGCCGTGCCATGGGGCCGGGCCAGTATGGGGACATTTGGCAGCTGGAAGGGCTTACACCAAAGCAGATCCCAAGGGTTTGCAGCTTGGGATACCTGACCTTTCCCCCGCCGACCACATCTGGAAGAGACCCCAGGGTTCTCCCCTCTGCAAGTGGCCCCACTGAGCGCCACGGACAGCACCAGGCTGCCCCCGGGCAGCCCCCGCAGCCGAACCACTTGCTGGGCTTGGCGAACCACGGCAGCCCCCGCAGCTGCACCACTTGCTGTGCTTGGCCCTGGCACGCAGGCACCTGCATGGGGGCACAGGGCAGCCAGCCCCGCTCCGGCAGCACACACAGGCCTCCCTGCTCTTGCCCCACTCACAGTTAGTTGGATCCCCCAGGCAGGGATTACCCTTGTTAACTCCTGCAGTCCTGGGCTGATGGCAAATGGGATGCTCTGCCAGGTGGGAAGCTGTGAGCAGACAGGTCCTACTGCAACGTGCACGCTCGGGAGGCCCGTGGACACAAGTCCAAGTGTATGAAAGGGCCTGCAGGGTGGCCAGCGGGGCGAGAGCATGGGGAGCCAAGAGGGTGAAACGGTGCTGCGAGCCTGTCACTGACCAGGTGATGGCAGAGCCCTGGGGCAGCATTGGCACAGAGGGCAGGACCTGCTGGCTCCCTCCCGGGAGCCACTGCGAGGGCACCCAGCGGTGCTTCCAACAGCCGGGAAGGCCGGGGCTGGAGCCCAGTTACATGGCTCTGAGCCACCGCTATTATTTAACTAGGAGAGATAGAGAGAGGAGCCTGGGAGAGATAATGTGCCATGACACCGGATAAGAGCTTCTGGCGTCACAAGGGAGGAGGATTACATGTCCCTGAATGGAGTTAGAGATGACAGAGGGGAGGGGAAGAGTTTTTAGCAAGGGATTAAGCTTACAGCTCCAGGAAGGCTTTGGTGGGATTGTTTGCCAGCATACAGGCTGGTGTACCTGTTAGAGCTGCCTGTGGAGGGCTCCTGCATGGGGGTGCCACATGGCTGGGACGTGGTGGGGAAAGTAGCAGATCTCTGAGGACAGCCCTGCGGGGCTGTGGACACAAGAGCTCATGCTCCATCTTTCTGAAGGGTAAAGGAAGAGCCAAAGAGAAGTGGCAGCAACGTGCCAAAGCGGAAAAGCAGGACATCCCGGCCACACCCTGACTGGCCCTTAAGTGAGTCTGTCTCCACAACCCTGCACCCCATGCTGTCAGAGTCAGAGACTCATGCCCCTGCATCCCTCTCCTGAGGAAGGGGAGGTCAACGAGGCACAAAGGCAAGACAGGGCCGAATCCCATACCTTCATCTTGGAGGCTGGCTGGATGAGCTCTGTAATGGAGACCTTGTCCTGCTGGAGTCGCCTCTTGACAAGCTTGGAGCAGCAGATGTTGACGGAGCTGAGGACGTGCCAGGAGTTGTACTCCACAAAGGAGCGGCTGTCGATGACCAGGGTGCCCTCTGCCCCGTTCCTCAGGAGGCTGGCAAGCTTCTTAGCATCCATCACTTTCCGTGGAAGCCTGTCCCCATCCATAACGGGTCTGTCCCCTCTGCAGCGAGCAGGGGCAAGGGGCGGGCGGGCAGGGCAGGGCAGGACAGCCAGCACTGGTCTCCCCCCGAGACAGGAGCGAGGGGGTAGGGTGTGAGCACAGCAGCACTGCCCTGGTCTCCTCACACGGCTAAAGCCTGGGGTGCCGACTCATTGTGCTGAACCTGAGGAGAAAGAAAAGGAGGAAATGAGGGTAAGGCAAAATGCTGGTCAGAGACCACCACTCTCCCCTTTGATCCTTCTTCCATCCCAAGCCCCACTCTACCCCTTAAAACTCCTTCCCCTTGACTATGAGCTTTACCATGTTCAGACGTCTCTGCTTGTATTTGCTGGTACCTTGACTTCCCCCCGCTCTCAGCCCACATCTCTCAAGCAGGGGTGGAAGAAGCCAAGAAGGAATGTCTGTACAAAGACAAGCAATTTATATTAAGAGCCTCTATCCCCGTGCACTATCCACTGGAGGTGCAGAAGGAGGTAGATCTACAGAAATGAAGCAGGTGGCAATTCTGCTCAGCCCTGTAGCCCAAGCATCACTGCACTGCTGTAACACCGACAGGGCTGGGTATGAGCAGGCTGCCCCTGAAAGGCTAGTGGAGAACGTGAATGGATGTGAGCCCTGAACAGCTGCACAGAGACCAGGAGACTTTTAGCCCAGGCTTCGGCAGTGGCTGCTGGCAGATGCCTTCAGAAGGGAGCAACAAGACAAGGATACAGGCACGCTTTCTAGGTATATTTGCACAGCTTGCAGTCAACTCTAGTTTAAGAACCTCCTGGGCCAGAGGTTTTATCTCTGAATACAACAGCCCTCAGTGGAGCTTTATTCCATGAATATGCCTAATTGCTTTTTGAAGCCATGTCAGCTTTTAATATGCATGCTGTCCTGCGGCAGGCTTGCCAGCCATTACGAACAAGTCCTTCCTCTGGTTTGCTCTGAACCTGTGGATGGCTCTCCTGGACGACCCTTGGTTCCTATATTGGAAGAGGCCATGAACGGCTACTCTCTATTTGTCTTCCCTGGGATTCTCACCATTTTTAGAGCTTATTTAGGAGTCTCTAAGCGTGTAGCATCTATAGAGCTGTTCCTTGAGCCTCGCTATCACTGCAGAGCTGCAGGCTGCGTGTGTAGGCACACCAGAGATGCGCATGGGCCTGAGCATCTCCTCCTCTCCTCTCCCTCTCCTAGCCTAACAGCTCCAAGCAATTTGCTTCTTCTGACCTCTGTTGAAAATGGAGCTAATGCTTTCACAGACCATGTATGTCCAGCTTTAATGCCGCACTCCTGAACGACAACAGATCAGACATCCCACCAAAGCAAGCTGCCTGCCCATGTGGGTCACTGCACAGTGGATTTCACCTGTGTTTTTTTTTTAATCAGCCCCAGCTCATGACTGTCTCTCCTGGCTGCAGGACAGTCCCTTCTCCCTCCCAGGTCTGAGGCAGTGATGCTCAGCGGTGCTGGCAGTGCCTGGGGCAGGAGGAAGCAGGCTTGCTTCTTCCTTCCTGGAGTCCTCTCACTTGCACAGGCTTTGCAAGCCGATTCACACGGAGCAGGAGACATCTGGCTCCAACTCAGGAGGAAAGCACGGTCAAGTCAGGTCTTCTGTGAAGTGCTTCAGAAGAATAAGCTTCCTCCAAGCCCAGCTCATGGGGTTAGCCAGAGCAAGAGGCAACCTGCGGGCAGTTAGCTGAGGTGTCTTCTTATGTTTTAATGGCCCACGTCATCGTAGGCGAGTTTTAACGGCATTAGTTTTTAATGCCACTGTAGTCATTCAGAAAATAAGCAGGGTTATTACCAGGCTCCTGCCAGATGGCGTTTTAGAGAGAACCCACAAGCTGTTGCATGGAAGCTTTAATGCGTCTGAATTAGGAAGACCATGAATACTGTGCCTGAAGAGGCCAGCATAAAGACTTTCATTGACTTCTGCAGGGCCAGGATTTGGTCCATGGGCTAGAGCAGGCTTATGAGTCACCCTGTAAGTCCCGAGCAAGCCAGTAGGTCTTGGAAGCTCCTGTACTCTGAAGTCCCTGCGGCGTAGGCACAGTGCTGGAGGGAACCCACCGCTGTGGCAGTGGGGACATGAAGAAGATGCGTGGGTAGGACATGCCACCGTGGTCACGAGCAGAGACCTTGCTGCTACATGCACAGGGAAAGGCACTTCTCGCTTAAATGGAGGACCTTTTACTTTCACGCTAAGGACCTTTTACACTAAGAAAAAACAAAGGTCCTTACACAGAGCCTGACACCCACTTGTATTGCAAAAAAATCCTGCTTGGCGAGGAGATGTGTGTGCGCAGGAAATGCCAGAGATCTCTGATACTGGTCATCGAGTCTGGGGGACACAGCCAGCTTGCAGAGAAAGGATGTAAAGGCACCAAATACAAGGGTGAGGGGATTGGCATCTCCAGGCTTCTGGCTCGGGATCCCAGAATTAGCAGCCCCCATTGCCTGGGCTCCCAGATCTGCTTCACAAAGCAGGAGGAGAGAAGTCCTGAGCTTCAAGATCTAAGTTCCCAACGTCAGGCCACGACAGAATGTATAGCCTTATGTGTGTAACACACACAGGCTACCTCTGCTAACATGCTAAATCAACTGAGGGAAAAAAAGAGGGAAAAAAATCCCTCACAGACCACAATGGTGACGGCTCCTCCTGGCACGAAGCCTTTTGCACCCCGCAGCACGGCGGTGTGGCTGTCCCCAGCCCTCCTGGCCGCACAGCGAGCTTGTCGCCTTCCGTCCCTCCTCCCGGGGACCACTCGGAGCATTCCCGCCCCTTGGAGTGCTGCCCCCCGCTGCCCTCCTCAGGGGGCTTAAAAACCGAAGCAGCTCTGAGCAGAGGGCGCGAGAGGCGCGCGGCAGCACCTGCTGCGACGTGACCCACCTCATTATGGCGCTCCCGCCCTGCCAGGAGACCCCCCGCCGCACTTGGCTCCCGAGCCGGGGCACTCGGAAAGGATGCAAATTAGCCAGCTTTCCCCCGGCGCCTTTCTTTCACACCCTGCTCCCAAATCACCCTCTCTGCCCTTCTCCATGAGGCTGCCGGGCTGTGAATGCTTCTTGATTCTTCCAATTATGTCTAGCGATAAAAGGGAAGGGAGGGAGCTGACAGACAAAAAGATGCAGATAATGCCGAGATGGAGGGATACGAGTGAAACGCTCGAGTGGGAATAAAGAGCGATCTGATGCGCTGGGCACACACACACACGCTGCACGGTGTCTGGAGACAACGGGTCTGCCACCCTGCTCCCCGGACAGCGAGCGAGGGGGAAAGCCTGGGGCTTTCAGGCACTGCTGAGGACCCAGAAAGACGACACATCCTTCCTCTCTGGATTGCCCACAAGAAGGAAGGCCCCGTTTCCCCACAGGCAAGGAAAGGGAGCTTGCTCCGTGCCAGGCTCCACATGGGCAGGCTGCACAAGGCTGCTCCACTCTGCTCCCTCTGCAACCCTTTTTGCTGGACCAAAAGCATTCCTGTGGGATGGAGATAAGCAAGGGCCGTCCTGGGGAGCTGCACCCTTTCTGCTAGACCAAGGCTCGCGGGAGGAGCTGGGTCTTTCCAAACCGTCACAATCTTGTACAGCTATCTCTACAGCTATCTCTCCTTGGCCAACCAAAATGCAGAGCCAAGGACTTGTGGAGGACACACAGCCAGGCAGGGCTCAGTGCTCTTGTCCCAGAGCCCCTGGCGAGCACTGCCACTGCAGGGTTTTATGAATTTTGGGGGAACGTCTAGCATGCTCCTGGCCGCACACTGGGCAGCTACTAACACAGGCTCTGCCACTCCAGAGTGTCCCGGCACAAGCACTGGAAGGGATGTCACACAGCTGGCTGGCAGGACTGCTGCCAGCTGCTCTGGTGGCCCTTGCTGCTGCTACCTGCTCCGTGCACACGTCCAGCCAGGTCAAAGGTGGACGAGATCCTGCACTGCCAGCCACCACATGAAATTGTGAAGCCAGGCTGAGCAGCAAGGGCTCGTGTAGAGAAAACCAGGGGATTGCCAGCTACTGGGGAAGGCAGGTAAATGAGGGAACCTCCACAGCACCCCACAGGACACCTGCAAGATGGTGTCTGAAATGAAGAAGCTTTAACACCTCCTTACCTGGACAAGATACGAGGAGGGGAGGGAGGGAGGGAGGAAGGAAGGGAAGGGAGGGAGGGAAGGGAGGGAGGGGAGAGAAGGGAGAGAAGAGAGGGAAGGGAGCTCACTTTCTGGGTCATAAGTAAAGGCAAAGAGGAAGGCATAGGCTTGGCCATGCAGCACTGCAGAAATAAGAAATTTCCTGTTACCTCACCATGGTGACAGGGGAGCAGTCTCCAGAGCAGGGGGAAAAGGTTAACCTGGAGCCTAAATTAGGGTTTCAGAAACATAGCCGTGTCCCTCGCTTATCAGTTTATTAAAGCCATCTTAATCTTCTTGAGTGTTCCTGAAGAATATTACCATAATCCTTTAATCCCACCTCTCCCTGGAGTGCCTGTAATGAGGAGATGGGCACATGGCTTAGCTGAATGGGGACAGCAAAGCAGGAGGGGCCATGCCACAGCCGAGGGACAGAGAGACAGGCAGAGAGCTTGACGCACGAGCTAACCACGCTGCTCAGGCGCCAGCGCGTCCCTGGCAGGCGCCTCCGTGGAAACACCTTTCGGGTGGGCAGCGCGCGCCACAGGCTGG
Source organism: Tinamus guttatus (assembly GCF_000705375.1). The sequence goes on from NW_010583639.1 coordinate 147,791, forward strand.
ACACGACGTGCCCAGCTGGGACGACAGCAAATCTCCACTGCAGCTCAGTAGCGCTCTGGCTGTTCCCGCTCCGACCCTCTTCTGCTCAGGCCAGGCAAGAGAGCAAGAATATCCAAAACAGGCCCCAGCCTGAATTCATCCAAGAGCCAGGACAGACCAGTGGAAACTCATGCCTGGGCTGGCCCAACACGGAGTCACTGAGGTGGAGGCTACTTTGGTCCAACCTTCAGTTCAGCATCTTGCACAAGGCCTCCAGGAGAAGCACGTGCGTAAGGGCAGGATGCAGAGCTGGTTTCTCCTGCACTGCAGATGTCAACAGGAAGGCCAGTAACTCTCTGTAGACACCCTAAACCTCACTCTGTAGACACCCTCCACCTCACTAACCACTAACCAAGCAGCTGTGTCCAGGAGGGGCCCTTCCCACATGGTCGCATCCCTTGCTGCCTCTAGCAGGACTGCGACGTGGTGCAAAACGCACAGAAGACATTGTGGGATACATCCCCCTCAGGCTGGACTGCGCAAAGATGAAGATGTGGGAAGGGTCAACTCCGGAGCCAGGACATGCAGGATGAGGTCCCCGCACGCAACTGAGCACACAGCTCAGGGAACAGTGATGCCTCGGGGACAGTCAGCTCACACTGCACAAGCAAATTTCCACGACAGAAGGGAGACCGGCTGTACAGCATGCATCATCCCAGGAGCACGGTCTTCCAAAGGCATTGCCCGCCTTCCATTTACTGAGCAGGAAGAGCAGGCCCACAGGGCTCTAGCCGCAGAGAAGCTACTGCTAGTTTGCCCCTGGGTAACCTGTGAAAGCAGCTGCTCCCTAAAAACTGCCACCTCCCTTGGGGACCCAGCAGCACCGAACACCAGCGATTTGCCTGTTCCCCAGCACAGAGCTGGAAATGGCCATGCACCCACAGCACCCTCGAGCAGAGAGGCTGCCCGCGGGCACTGCAGGGTAGGAGGTGATGAGGCTCTTCCTTCCACCCAGCATCAGATTGGGAGCAGCAGCCACTGGAGGGATGCTGAGAAGGTAACTGCTAGCTCAACGCCCGTGACGGTGGTGGCTTCACGCCAACCCCCCAGCTCTCCAGACCTTTATCAAGATGTAAAATCTGGCACTTTCACCGAGATCTCCCTCCTTTTCCCTCTCCATCCCCTTATTTCCTTCAAGTAGTCGAGCACTTCACAAACTCCCCTCGCAGGCTCCTGCTGTTTGAGGGATCCCTAAATCAAGGGACTGTGGCTAATTATTATTATTACTTTGCAGCAGCAATCAGGGCCACGGGGCTCGTTAACAAGTTAGCACCTCTGGTTTCCCTGGAAACGGCAGAGCAGCCAAGGAGGGAGGCGCCCCGGCGCACCTCAGCGCGAGGGCGTCCTGCCGGCCCCGGCAGCTACCCTGACTAACCCAGGTGCCAAGGGTGCATGTCCAGCTGGCCCTGTCAGCTACCCTGACTAACCCAGATGCCAAGGGTGCACGTCCAGCCTTGCTGCCGTGAAGCCAGAGGACACGGAGGCACCCCAGGGCCCACCAGCAGATACTGTGAGGTGGACACGTAAAGCTGGGCTGCTCTGAGGGGAAGGAGGCAAGATGCTGCAAAGGGAGATATTGCTGAGGCGGAACAGACATTGTCTCATCTCTGTCAGCGCCCAGAGCACCACAAGATGGAGAAGAGGGGACAGACACTGCCTTTTGCACCCTTACCGGAGCGGGGATAAACGGGGCTACGTGGTGGCTGGGAGGGACATGACAGAGTCCCAGGGGCGCAAAGGCAGTGCAGCTGCAGCCCCTTGTCACCCCCTGCTATCCCCTTTGCACCTGCGGGGCCCCGCAAGACGTTTCCCAGGACAGCCAGAGCAAGATGCCAGGCTGCTGCTCTCATACCCTCATTCTGCAAAACTCTCCAGGTAGAAGTGCCGTGGTGCCCCTCTGCGCAAGCAGAGCGCGGGCAGCCGCCAGGCACCGGGAAGGGGAAGCTCCCCTCCAGGAACCAAAGCCCCAAGCCCAGATGCACAGAGGTGTTTTCTGTCAGAGGACATGGCTGGGAAAGCAGGAGCCTGGGCAAAGGGACACATGCTGCCTTCACGCCATGCAAGGGGAACGGCGCAGAGGCCTGTGGCAGCCCCTGGTACATGGAGGCCCGTGGCCGCCCGCTGAGCTTGGCCGCCGGGCCCCGGGCGGTGCGGCTCGCCGCGTTGCAGGCCCCCGGGCTGGGCTAGCTGCAGCCATGCAGCAGGAGGGAAGGGAGGCGAGGGGAGGGGAGAGGGAAGGCGGCGCGTCCCAGGGAGCCACGAGCGAGTCTTCCACATGCACCGTCACCCTACGAGGCAGGGCCGCTCTGTGGGTCGCAGCCGAACCCGGGAAGGGGCCTGCATCCCTCCCACTGCCTCGTGTTACACCACCGGCTTCGGGACGGCTGCGACTGCATACGCAAATGCCACTTACCCGCTCCGGTGAAGTGCTGCACGTGTATGAAAACATTTCAGACCAGCTGTGGCCAGAGAAAGGTGACTGCAGCCCAGGGGGTCAGTCTGGAGATCAGGCTGCTGTTGGGAATAGCCAACAGCAACAGCAGAGAGCGAAGTATCCAGACTCCAGGTGACAAGGTCAGTTTTCCCCTCGCTGAGACTCATACTTTGCACATGATTTATATGGTTTTCCCCCTTAGTGTGAACAAACACTTTCATTTCAAAACCTCCAAAAGCCAAGTCCAAAGGTTATGCAAGACCAGCCAGACATATACTCACTGTCTTCACTCTCACCGAGGATGAAGCTATGAAGCACACTGCTTTCTAACACAAAGCTATTCCGTTCCTACTTATCCTGCCAAGCCGAGCGCTGGCCAGGGGTCCTTTGACCAGCTTGGCACACGTCACGGCCAGGTGCAAGAAGGGACACGTTGCACAGGACACAGGTCATCGAGTCCCACTGGTGCTTCAGGCGCCCTCACTACTCACGGCCTGCTTGGCCAGCCGCGTTAGCAGCATCTCCCCTGGACAACCATGTGAGCCCATGGACGGGCGCAGGGGCTACCACAGGCCTGTCCCGGGGATCTCCAGTGGCTCATTTTCCTTTCTGCAGTAAGAATGACTAGAGGTAGCCCACAAAGGCAGGCAGGTAGGTGCTGTGTCAGGGTGGTTCTTGTTCTAGGACACCAGACACCATAAATACCTGCCGGGTGTACTTTCGAGCTCTTGGAGAAAGGTCTGGCAGAACCTGTGCTATTTGCCCACCATAACTACCTGCCAGAGGAAAGAATGCACAGGATTAAACTATGGCTCTCCATGGCAGGAGATACATACATCAGCATTTCACTTCTCAAGAACAAGCAAAAGCAAAATGAATTTGTCCCTCTCAGCAGAGTCCACAGGCAGTCTGCAGGCTGGTAAGGCTCAAGGTGGTAAATGTGCCTAGATGGAGGTAAGCTAGGACATAGCAAAGACAGAGGAGGTCCACAGGCACCTGCCCACCTGCACTGTCATTATTCCCCCAAATTTAAATGACAAATAGAACCATGGACTCATTTATGAATAACTGTATGCCAGCTGGACCTCTGGCCCTCCTTAGAAGACCAGAATTCAGTTCATATCCTAGGGATTACACTGACTTTGCACAGGATGATGCAACCCCCAGGGCAGTAACATGCCTTGCAAGACTTCTCTGAGTTGGTCCAAGGCCTGCTGAATTTCCTATATGCCCACAAAAGATAAATGGCTTACAGGTTTGGGATGAATTAGCACTTGTCAGCACACGCTCCACCTCTTATCACCACAAAGAAAAGGCACTGAGTTTGGGTTTCAAAGGATTACCTTTATCTAGAAGGAGCCCTTGGAATGGGAAAAGACAGAGCTAACATTCCTGCCTTGCGCTCTCCGCTCCCCTTATGGGTTGTGATTCACTGGAGGGTGGTGTGTCAGCTTAATCACAAGTCACGTGGGAGTCAAACAGAGTGTTTTGCAGGTCTTCCCTGCATCCTGACCACCCAGACAAACACAGGTCCAGTGGCTACAGGGAGCCACTGCTTACTAGCCAGAAACCAGAGCTCCTCTCTACACAGCAGGTCCTGCGGCTTAGCCTGTTACTGACAGCTACATTTGGCAGGGTTTCTGTAACATGGATACTCTCTTTTAACCACTATCACTACTGCTACTGTAGGTAGCAAGCTGCACGAACTCATTAACCATTTTCCTAGCGGGGCAGTAATCCTCTCACCAGCTCCAAGCAGACATTGAAGCATATGTATTTTTTAACTCCATAGTTGCAAAGCACCAGAGATGTAATATCATGTATAGCCAAAGCTTCAACATTCTCCAGCTAGTTTCCACGTCAGTAAGGTGATTTTTAACCTGTAACTGAAAACATGCACCAAATCTTGCCTGTTCAGGAATGGGAGCTGACCTGCAGCTAAGTAAGATGAGTTCATCCCTTCTCACCCTCCTTCCAGTCCTTCTAGACCCCACTAGAGCCATACTTATCTTTATTATCAGTTTCTGCTGAATGAACCTTGCTCAGGTGGCAGACAAAGAGGCAGCCAAACTCAAAGCAGATGAGACTGTGAGGATGACACAGAATCATAGGCATCAGCATTCAGCAAGCAAGTGGAGAATGCACAGATCTATTTTTAATGGCACAATGTGAGTGCTGTACAAAAGGACGTATCCAGGGAGATTCTGCCCAGTCAGAGATTTGTGTCAGTTTTGCTGCAATAATGAACTTCACTCAGCGGGCAGGAGGCGATTTGCCCCTTTACCATCCCAGAGACTAACTTGGGGAAGGGCGTTTCGCATCAAGCCAGAGGCCTCTTGGTCGCCCTGTGAGGCAGCAGCAGGGAGGGCAGCAGCCGGCTCCGCCGCTGGGTTAGCCGAGCCACCTCCTGGGTGCCAGAGGTTAGGGAGGGTGGGCAGGAAACGCGGGAACTGTGAGGGGTTCCCTGCTTTGATTCCCCCCCGCATGCACATGGTTAATCCCTTTTTCCTCCACGAGCTCCGGAGGCAGCAGCGCTGGCACCCTCTCCGTACCAGCTCTCTGCTCAACAGCCTCAAGTGCCAAGCGAGGCTCAGGCTGGGCCCATCCGTTCCCCACGCAAGGCTCCTGGCCAAGGCAGATGAAGATGCAATGAATAACTGCACTCAAGCTACAGCTCAAACAGGACCAGGCTGTGATCGCAGGCTTTGACACCCGGGTCGCTAAAGGCAACGCAACAGCAGTCAGATGCTGTAGATACTCCTTGGTTGCTTCTTGTCAATAGAATGCCCTGGATGCTGATGGACCCTCTCTGTTTGGAGGAAAAATGGTCCCCAGTTCCTCAAGAGAGGCTGAATTTCAAAGGAAGATGTGTAATTTAAGCAGATGCTGGATTAATGCATTTAATTTTTCGATTTGCTGCAGAAAAAAACCCTGCAACCATCTAATAAACAGACTGAAATGTCTACCACAGCTCCTGCCATATCAGCTGAATCAGCGTTTGCTAGCTTCGTACAGCAGCTCTCCTCAAAGCCCTAAGCCCCTTATTAAAAAGGAGGGGAGATGCAAAGCTGTGCATGCGGGTGTAGCGCACACCTTTGAGCCAGATGAGTAATGCTGCGAGGCCGAGGCGGAGCGGAACGACGCACTGCATCAGGAGTGGCGCTCGGGGCGGGCGCTGTGAAGGGCAGCATGCCAGGGTGATGCTGTCATCGGAATTTCCATGCGGATCAAAGCGATGGGCCACCTTGTTTCAAGCCCTCTCGCCACCACTGCTTAATAACAGGTATTTTACAGAAGCAGGGGAGAAACAGGATGGCAGGCGGTTATGGAACAGTCATAGAATAATTTAGATTGGAAGGAACATCAGGAGGTCACCTGCTCCAAATCCTCTCTCCCTTAAAGCTGAACTAACTTCAGGGTTTCTTTTCCTTCTAGTCACCTAATGTCCTCCCCAAACATCAGTGGGCTCAGAAATCATGCTGCCTATGGCTCAGCATGCAAAAAAGCTCTGGAGAGAGCTGCTTTCACACTCTGAAGTGCTCTGGAAAAGAAGCCTGAAGAACCTAAAGTCTCTGCCCCAACAAACCTAGAGACTCATTTTAATAAGTGATGCACTGCAAGCAGACAGGTCACATAGGCATACCTCAGGATGGGCACACGGGAACTGAGGGCTCTCCATACACAGGAAACGACACGGGAAGAGGCGTCAAGGGAAAAGGAAGAAAAGAGGGAAGTAAGGAAGTGTTTCTAGTCCCAGATAGGCTGCTGGAATGATCTTAAATTAACTCAGCGCGAAGTGCGTCACTCGCTTCATCCTCATGCGGCACAAGCCCAGCTCCAGCCCCGCGGCGCTGGCACTGCTCCCTGGCCACGCTCAGGCACTCCGCATGCAGCCGAGCAGCTCCGGGGAGCGCCTCCTGCCTCCCCCTCCATCCCAGCCTGGGTGGCCACAGCCCCTGTCTTCTCAAATACTGCTCCTTTCCAAGAGTCATTAACTGGGCAAACAACCAACACGTGTCGCTTTTGGAAACTCTGGGCTCAGAGCAGCCAAGAAGCCCACGGACACTGCGCGGGCAGCCACCAATGCAGCCCCTGCACAGCGACCCAGCACCGCTGAGTGGCTGAGTCTGGAAGGGGCCTCTGGAGATCACCCAGTGAAGCCTCCCAGTTGAACAGAGCCACCTGGGACTGGCAGGTTTGGAATAGCTCCAAGGATGGAGACTCCACAGCCTCTCTGGGCAACCTGCTCCAGGGCTCCACCAGATGCTCCAGACCCTTAATCATCTTACTTCCTGCTGGAGGTAGAGTCTACAAACAGCTCTTGCAAGAGGAAGAGATAACAATTTGTTTTTCTTTCCATGACCTTCTGCTAAAGAAGAGAGCAGGTGACCAAGGCATCCACCTCAGCCGGCGCTCAGGAACTCACCCTTAGTCTCTGGCAGGGATTCGGCTTGTGTGGGCCAAGCCTTGCCAGGCCCACCTGAGAGAAACACCCGCTCCAAGGCAGCACTGCCACAGCACTATCCAGAGCGCCTCGGCCACTAGCTCCTCCAAGCCTAATACTGCCCAGGCTCACGAAGCACACACAGGCCTTCCTCAGCAAGCTGGAGAACATGTGAGCTCACTCGCTCCTTATCTCAAGAATGGTCTCAGACCCTCTCACCTCCCCACGTGGAGCAGGCCAGAAATTACTCAGGTGTCTCCCTCCCACTACACATGTATCAGGTGGGACAGCTCTATCTTCAGAGGAGAAATGCAGAGCCAGAAAAACAGGTTTTAAAGCCCAGAGGGCGTGAGGCTGCAGCAGAGCCTTTTCCAGCTTTCCCCGCTGGATGACAGCAGTGAAGGTCTGGCTGCAGAGCCTTCTATGCAGAGCAGCAAAGAAAAGCCCGGGATGCAAAGGCACAGCATGTGGAGGAAAAGCAGCTCCTCCGTGCAGCGGCCTTCTGCAGCCAGCTCCCCCTTAACTCTGCCTTACATCAACAGCAGAGGCAAAAACATCTACAAATGCTCCAGCCTAATTTAATCCGCGAGCTGTCCTCCCAGGAGAGGATACAGCACTTGCAAGCTCTTTATCTTCTTGTTCTCTACAAAACTCAGGTTGCAGGTGCAGTGTGCTGGTAGCATCCTACTGGTCAGCTCCAGAAGTCAAGACTGTCAAGCCTCGAAGCGCCTCCTTTTCCTGCGCTGGTCCCAGAGAGCCTTAATATGTACCCTACCTGCGGGCGTCAGGGTTTCTGGAGCCAAAGTTCACCTGAGCTATGCACCGGAGAAACTGCTCGCTTACCCTGAAGAGGAGCCTTACTTATAGCCAACCAAGCAAATTGGAACAGGACAGCAACTGTATGAACTCCACGTTCTGACCCAGGAGGAAAGAAGCGCTCGGAGGTGGACAGGTAGGGGATGGGGTGGACTGGGAGCTCCTTCAGGCTCATCCTGACAAGAGCCATATTCAGAAGTTCTTCTGCAACAGAAATGTTCTCCATCTGGGGGGTTTCGTGGGGAAGTCATTGTCGGGGGAGAAGCAAGTTCTCCCCCATCTCTGAGGAGGCAATTTGCCAGCATGAGACACAAAACCGACAAGGCTCACCCAGCCCTCGGGGCTGCTTTGGTAGCAGCACCAGCACCATATTTCATTTCAGGTGACAAACTCTCCAAAGGCAGGCACCTTTGTGGGCTCCTCACCAACGTGCAAGGCATCTAACAAAAACATCTCTGCAAACAAATGCCAAGTGATCTCCATACGAGAGCCCTGAGAAATCTGGCCACTTTGCTGAGGTCTCCAAGTAAAGCAGCTTGATTTTATAATGGAAAGCTAGATCCAAGATTCCTTCCCCTATTCCTTACCTTGCATAAAGGCAGGGACAAATGAAAGTCACAGAGGGCTAAACTGTTGAGTTGAAAGCATTTTGGTGTGAAATGCTTTCATCTCAGAACCCACATTCAAGAGAAGAGCTAGACCATGGATTTCTCTACTTGTGCTTATTGCAAGGGTAGGAAGTCAAGCGTATTGTCACCCTAAGGAGGCTTCTGGGCACCTATCTGCTCTGCCATCTCCAGACGTCCCGATGGCAGTGGTCATTTGAACGGCCCCACACATTCGCACCTGCCAGCAGGGCTGGGCTACTCAAAACTGAGGACGAGGCACCCGTGGAGCCCCTGCAGGCACCCTAGGTATGGCCAGGGAAGTTTGCTGTGCTGCAGCTTATTTGTTTTGGCAACTGCTGCAAGCAAACCCAAAGCAAACGCAGGAAGCCCCAAGCAGACCCAAACCTGGCACACCTCTTCTGCAGAGGAAACCTGAAGGGCGCAGACCACAGGCAAGAGCACCTAGAAGCCCCTCTGAGACGGGCAAGCCCAAGTCTGCGAGTGCCAAATCCCATGCATCAAATCCTTCTGGAAACAAAGCTCTGCACCACCGAACTGCAGCCTGCAAGCAGCCGTGCCCCGAGCCCTTTGCCGTGGCAGGGCTAAGCGGGCAGCAGGCACAGCTCCACGGGCAAGCCCGCCTCAAGGTGACCATGGCCCCGGCGCGCTCCGGGCACGGCCCTCCCCGCCGCCTGCGCCAGCCTCCTTGGGCTGCACCGTCCTCTTTGTGGGGGGCATCCGTCTTTGCGCCTCAAACATGAGGGAGACCGAGCCCTCCGCCAAGTGACCGCAGCGTTGTTCACGACTGCTCGCTGGCTGGGACGGGGACAATGCTTCCGAGCCATGCGAATATGCAGCGCCCAGTGGGCTGTGCTCCCCACCGGGGAGCTTTTGCTACTACTGTAATGCCACTAAGAAGCGCAGCCGTGCCCAGCAAAGGCAAACAGCCCCAGCAGCACAGCCCTGCTGCACCACGTCCCTCCTCGCAGCAAAACCGCAAATTACTGACCTGTGCGCAGCGCTCCCCCAACGCGAGCTGAAGCACTGACATCAGCTCCTCCTGTGCTCAGGAATTTAATTCTGGGGGAGGAGAAAGGAGCGGGAGGGGGAGCAGAAAGAGGGATCTTGCTTATCAATAAAGGAAAATAATCAGGAATCCAGATAGCGAAAAGCAACTCTAACTTTCAGCACAAAAGCCAACATTTATCACAACATAATAAGGGAGAGGGGAGATGATCAATTGCTCCACACACATTACAGGAGGTCAAGGGTATTATTTTAAACGGGCAGCTTAACTCATCGATCGCCAGCAGCGCCTCTAGAACTGCAGTGGTGAGATGCTGCATGAAACCCCCGCTGCCAAACACATGCCGGCTTCCCTGGGCGCCTTCACACGGCAAGGACAGACGGCAATGCTCCAAACTCTCTCATCACGAGGAAACCACAGCGCCGTTAACACCAGCTCCTCAAACCCCAAGCCTCGGCCCCTCAAAGGCAAAACCACCAGCAAGTTCCCA
>NW_010583639.1:158592-176540 GCF_000705375.1 Tinamus guttatus
GGGGCAGAGGGGAGGTGGGGACACTCCTGCAGGCAGAAACTGCCCTTCCGATGGGGTGAAGGGTGGTCTGCACCTGGAGCCCTGATCTCCCCTGGTGGCAGAGTGATGTGAGGAGCTGCATTATCTCACGGAGAGACCTGCCTGCGCAGCCAGGTGCCCTCCAGGCGCCAGCCTGCCTTGCGGTGGGCACTTCTGAGCGCACCTCAGCCAGCCCCTGGGGACACTCCTGCAGGCAGAAACTGCCCTTCCGATGGGGTGAAGGGTGGTCTGCACCTGGAGCCCTGATCTCCCCTGGTGGCAGAGTGATGTGAGGAGCTGCATTATCTCACGGAGAGACCTGCCTGCGCAGCCAGGTGCCCTCCAGGCGCCAGCCTGCCTTGCGGTGGGCACTTCTGAGCGCACCTCAGCCAGCCCCCCCGGCCCGGCCAGGGCTGAGCGATGCTGAGCTCGTGGCACGTGCAGCACCCAAAAGGACTCCTGCCCTCAGGGCACCCATGTTCGCCCCAACCAAAACACTGCGTTACAGCTTCATGGGTTTGACTTCAGTGCTAAACCTGACTGGGTCAGAAAAAAAAAAGTCTCAAATATTTTGCCTCCTGGCCCATTCCCAGCCCATCTTTCTGGCCCAACCTGGACAAACCTGACCCCTGAGGCTCTCCTGTGGGATGCACAACCCTCCTCCCCATTTTAGCTCTCTCTGCTCTCCATCCTCCTGTGCCAATCTTGAGCACTGCTCTGCTAAACTTGAGCACTTGGTGGCTGCCAAGTTCGTCCCTGAGGAATCGCCCGCTCATAAATGCCAAAGTCAGGGCTGGAGGGGCAGGACAGACGTAAGGGCGATGTGGATTGTGCAAATGGGACGTCAAAGGGCGACACACAACCTCGGGGGTCAGCAGGAGAGCCAGCGAGCCTGGCCCGCTGGGTCCTGCTCCTGCCTTGGCTACACTTCAAAAATGCCCATTTGCCCTGCAGAATCAGTGGTAAAAACTGGCGGAAGGTTTTTATTCTTATTCTGTGCATCTCCTTTTCTCTGGGAAGAGCAAACACACAGCAAGAGCGAAGAGGCCAGCATCTGAAGGGAAGGAGCTGCTCCTCCTCTCCCAAGTGGTAGGACATATCACCAAAAACCTTGGTGCTGTGGTTGGCAGGTGCTGCGTCCCCCAGGAGTGCGTGGGAGGCGCACAGGGCAGAAGACAAGAGATGTTTACATGACCTCCCTGGGAAAAGGCACCACTAAGGTCCAGCCCTCATCGGCAGGTATTTCAGAAGTGACCTGTGTCGCTGGACACCGCGGTGGGACTTTGCAGGCCACGGTGGGCTCCCCTCTGTTGCACCGTAGGCGGTGCAGAAAATGGTTTTGGAGCCTGCTAATATAGCCGTGGTTTTTCTCTGCCCTTGGATGTGGCCTGGCAACTCCAGCTTAAAGAGGGATTAGGATTTAGCCGCTTAGGTTTTGCTGGTGCTTAGGAAGATGAGGGAACCTTTCTCTCTAGCATTGATACAGATGCCGCATGTTTTAAAATTAACTCTCTTCTCCCTGGACGTGCAGAGAGCAGCTAGTTAAAGAAGGATGTTGAGCTGCCATGGTTACTGACATGGCAAAATCTTTTCAGGAAGAGTCGTTTCTTGCAGAGCACCAAAGGCTTAAAGCAGTGGTCGCTGGGAAGTAGCATGATGCTAAAAATGTCACTATCCCATTATGCAGGCAGTGGTGAGCCTCCTCTATAGCCCTTTCCTGCTGCAGAAAATCAATCCATCCAGAGTGTGTCAGCAGAGAAACTCCTGCAGACCACAGCTACTTTCCCACATATGTCTAAACTGTGTGCCTGGATTGGCATCGGCTTTGACCAAGGCCTAGTTACCACCATTCATGACACGATATTGGAGATGTTGGCACTAGCAGACGCGTCCACTTTTCCATGTGCTCTGGAGCGATTTAACCTGCGGGGAGTGGAAGCCGTGGAAGGGCAGGGTTTGCCTTGGTGGAGCTCAAATGAAGCCCTAGTCTTTGGTTCACTTCGGGTTTCTCACTACTTTTTCCTGCCCATCTTCCTCTCTGCAGCCTTGCTGAGTGCTCTGGCAGCAGCTCGAGGGGCTCTGAGAGCTTCTCCCACTTTGCAAACTGAGAAATCAGCCCTTATTTCCTGGCAAAGGGCATGGGGTGCTCTCAGATAATGCAACATCTCCAAAGAAGGTGTTCCCATCCTTTAAATGAATAAAGGGGAAAGTCCCGTTTTATTTTTTTGCGTGGAGAAAGAGGAAGAATGACTTGTCTTGCTTCAGTTTAGGGCTGTCCAAACCCCTTTCCCAGGGCCAGGATAGAAAAAAAGAAGGAGAAAGGAATTAGTCTGAAAACCCCAAAGCCAAAGCTTCCTCATAAAACACTATTATCTAGGCAGAAAGCCATGAGCCCTTGAAGCCTGCTGAAGGGAGAGGATTTCAACGTTTTCCTTCCAAACCCCAGCTAAAATAAATGTTTCCAACCTTGGCCCTGGCAAGCGGGACGAGCGCCGCTGAATCAGCTGCCGGGAGGACGACCCCCGGGCTACGCCGGGCCAGCCCGCGGAGGAGCACGGTCACGGGGTGCTGGCGCGGACAGTGCCAAGCAGCTGCCAGCAACCTCTGTCCGGAAGCGAGGAAGAGGGAGACGGCAAGAAGAGGCAGAGCATGGGGAGTCCCAAGGGGCTGCAGGGAACCAGTGCATGACGTGCTGCCTGGGACTGTTAACTCCTGACACTAACCTGCATGCGTGCTCTCGTGCTGAGGGCAGGAGAGGCCCCAGCCCATGGGCTCTGCTTCTCTCCCACGCCCACTGCTTCTGAGCAAGGCGCTGCCTGGGAGAAACCAAAACAAATGATTCATGGGTGTTAAAACTCCTCTGGGGATTGCAGGGGCAAGGAGCAGGTGGTGACGGAGCCTTGCAAAACGTCACCTGCCTTTCCAAGCCTCCAGCTAACCCTGTTTGCATCTGAATCCTGTTTGACCTGACATTCTGGAGTCCAGGCGAGGACCTGTGGTTCTGGTTACATCCACGAGGCAGCACTTGTCTTTACGTTGTCGTCAGTGCAGGTATCGACCCGGGGACACACAGCAAGCTCTCAGTGGCTTGTGCACACTGAACAGGCGAGCGCTGCCCCTATTTCACACAAGGGAAATTAAGCAGAGAGAGGCAGGGCAATGTTGTTACGGTCACGTCGCAAGAACAAAGCGGCGTCAGGCTCTGAGCTCAGATCTGCCAGATGTTCCCCCATTGTCTTAGCCACAGGGCCAGCATCCCTTCCTCTCCCCCTTACTCCTAATGAATCCAGCCTAAAATTATGCAGCAAGTTGCTCAGTGCTAAAGGGAAGTGCTTTATTTCAGATGAAAAGGCACTTAGGAAATAATTCACCCTATTTTCCCCACTGCTTTTTTCTCTTTCCCACATTTCAGGCACATCCGAAGATTGACTGCACCCCAACTATGTGTTTTGAATGCAAGTTACAACTTACACACGTCCTACTTTTTGCTAAAACATTTTCCAAGACCTATGGTTGTCATTTTGGGCCAAGTGCAGACTTTGCAGACTCCGTTTTCCTAAAGTCCGCAGGGATTAAAGTCAGAACCTGATAAGTAAATTAAAGCTGAGGAAAACAAACTGCTGCCAGACCAACTTTCTTACCCATCCAAAACAAAAAAAAAAAAGAGAGAGATTCTTTTAGCTGACCTGTAAATACTTTTAAGCATCTGAGTAGCTGTTTTTAACCTTGACCAGGTTGCTGATGCAGCTGCTTGCGCAGCCAGGCGAGCCCTCCTCCCTCCCTGCTCGAGGGCTGTGTGCAGTAGGAGGGTGGGAATACCTTCCCCAGTGGTACCGCCACCACCATAGAGCATCAAAGCCCTTTCCTGAGGAACAGCTTCTAGCTGCAGCTCTGCTAGAGCACAGCCTGGGGATCGGCAGGAAAAGCTGCCGTTTGCGAGATGTTTGCAAAAGGGATGAGTCACATCAGTCCGGGCTGCAGTGCTCTGCATTCCCCTTGCAGTCGGTATTAGCACCTCTGAATTGCTGATGGCGGAGATCAGATCAACCCTTTGGTTGCCACAGCTCTGCTCTGACGCGTCGCTGCTGCTGCATTCGTGGCTGCCGCCTTCCCCACAGCCCTCTGGCCAGGGCCGCGCGCAGCCCCGCAGCACGCGCTGCGCTTTGGCTGTGGCCTGGGCGGCTGTCGTGGCGCTGCGTGTGCAGAGGTACCACAAGAAAGGATGGATGCAAATGGAACATATTGACTGTGGAGAGTTGTGTATCACACCGTGAAAAGTGAATCACTCCCCTTCCTGGCTCCCATCCACATGTGCCCAGGTAGTCACGTCTGCAGCGCTCCCCACTGAAGGTCTGGGCGCATCTCCACACGCCACTGCCTCTCTGCAAAGCTCAAAATGGTGCCACTCAGCTAGCAAAGAGGGAGGCTGTGCTTGAACAGGCGAAAGACACTAGCAGCACTGTGAGGCTGCCTTGTTCTCTACACAGAAGGCTGTCTCAGATCTGTCTCAATTTCCCCGATAAAAATATATGCATGTGCACAGTGTGGCTTGGCACTTAGAGAACAGAGGTTACTGCGTGTGCGTGTAGCAAAAACAGCTCTCATGCAATTAACTGTGGGAGTGCAGGGCTTAGAGGTCTGCGTGCTGTGCCGTTCGTCTAAGCACATGCAGAAGAAACAGTCATGCTGTAGCTCTGACTGTGCTGCTAGGCATCCCAGGCAAACGCAGAAAGAGAACAAATAAGACAAAAGAGAATAAATCAGACTGAGTAATTTCTCTTGGTTTCTACCTGATTGTGTCAGAGAAAACCTGGGCAAAAGCATAAAGCTGTGCTACATCCAGGGCATGGCTGATAGTACGGAGCACAGGTCACAGTGAGGGGATGGAAGGGGAGGAGGGTGAGGACCTTTGTACCTGGCACAGAGCAATTTTTCTCGAAGCTCCAATGCAGGAACCACCTCAGCTCCATTAAGCATGTTGATTCCTTCCCCTTTAACACATCTATGCCAGCATCAACTCGATCCTGGGAAGCCAGGCTAAGCCAGTGGTGTGTTAGGCTCTGTGCAGGGCTGAGGGCTCTGTTAGGTTGAGGATCTTTTTCCTACCCCTGTGGTGGGTTTTGTTAGTCTGTGTACCAGTTGCTAGGCATTTTTTTTGTTTGTTTGTTTTGCATTTTGCCTAAATCATTTTCATTGATGAGAGCATCTGCTGCCATCTGTGCCTCCCCCTTGCTCCCCCTAGCAGAGCTTAGCCACAGTTTGGAGGGAGAGCTTGTGTGGTACTGGCTGCGTCACCCCCAGCACGGATCCTGCACGGGACTGCCTGGGAACAAGGAAGGAGAGCAAGGAAGGGACAGCTCTATCAATACCGCACGTGCTATCACGAGCCAGGATATATCTGCTGGCTGCCGTGACTGCATTAGCCCGAGACTGCTGCAATGATAAGGTCCCAGGCAAGATCAGGACCGAGTGGTACTTGGACAGGACGCAGTTCCTGCTCCAAGAACCCAATAAATGATGAAAAAGAGAGTTGGAGGAGAAATATAGAGGTGAAGTGACCTCAGTAAGATCACCCAGAGCATCAGTGCATGTCTGGGAAGACCAGCCAGAGCTATGGCCTACTAGCAGCACAGCTCTGCCTTCGGGACCACACCGTGTACTGGATCCATCTCAAACAACATGCAGTACAACAGATGTCTTACAGATGTCATGACGCAGGGGGGAGCGCGGCGTTTGGGGAGGAGAGCCAGGGTTTTGTTGGTGATTTACTGTAGCCGCAGAAGAACAGGAACAAAATGCAAACAATGCTGCAATTTGCATACTCCTCTGATTGCAATTCAGGTATCCAGGGTGAAGGCTGCTCCAGCGCTGACTCACCACGTTTGGCTTTGACACGAAAACACGGCCTGTTGGCTCACCCCCATCATGGGAGCCAGAAGATGCCGGCATTGAGCTGGGATGGGGTTACCTGAGAGAGTCCCACCTTGTCCTATTTAATACTGCTAGCCCCCAAGGTATGAGAGACTGGAGGGATGATATTTACTATTCTCGGAGCATGCAGGTAGCAAACCTCAACTGTTTTACCCTGGCTGGGATTTGATCCTGTGCCTGCAAACTGACTCCAGGGCATTTACAGCAGAAGCAGCATCGCCAAGCCCTGGGCATCGGCAGGTGACGGGGCAGAGCGGCCGGGCTGCGCTTGCGTAACCGCAGCGCCGTGGATCCGCACGCACAAACGATGCGCAGCCCCTGCGCGACCTGGCCCCAGGGACACGCGGCTCTGTGCCAGCATGCAGGGGCGAACACGGCAGGACGCGCAGCAGTGCCTGTCGGTTCTTCTCACCCAGCCCTGCGACCCCCCGGCCTCGTGTGCACGTCTCGCTGGAAGGAGCCCAGCCGTGTCCCGCAGCCCCGTGCTTTGATTTGCCCTGCAGCTGTGGGCCCTGGGTCATGCAGTGCAGCTGAATGACTCAGAGCTGCGTGCACAGGGAAAAATCCATCTCCTGTCTCCTCCCGGCGCCCAGATGCCTTGGAGATGGGCAGTAAAGTAGAGCAGCGCAGCTGCAGGGATGCCCATGGAGCGGGCTGAGGGGGCCCTCTACCTGTCTCCAGCAGTAGGGCTTGCAGGAACGCTCTCCCCACAGGGACAAAGACCAGCTCTCCCCTCCTCACCGAGGCGAGCCCGTATTATTATTTTTTCCACCTCATGAGAGCTCTCCTTCACCCCGAGAACACCACACAAGCATGGCAGACACCCAACGGAGACGCGTGATTTCTCTGCGGCATTTCACCGCGGTGGCATTAGACCTTGGGCTGCCCAGGAGCGCGGTGGCACCACCAGCCCTGCCGCTCTCTGGCAAAAGCAAAAACCCAACTGAGTCTCCCGAAAGCAAAAGCCCAACCGCATTTTAACTTCCCCATGGACCCCTGCTTCTGCCAATAGGCTACAGGATGGCTGCAGTCTCAAAGACTGTCTGGGGCCAGCTTGGTTTTTGGGCTCTTTGCTGCCGAATGTGACAGAGGCTATGATCTCGTAACCAAAAAATATATATTAAAAAAAGGTGTGATTTGGTGATGGCTCCGGGGCCGAGTTTCGAGCGGCAGATATAAGAAGGCAGAGAAACCGCCGGAAACCAGCCCTACTGTTGCACTGGTATCAGCGTTGGCAAACCCTAGATTACAGAACTTTCCTGAAGCTTTACCTAAAAAGGTAAAAAGCAACAAACAAACAAACAAACAACAACAGCAAGCAAAGTAGCCTTTAGAAGACCTGCCTGTCTTCTTATTGCCTTGTTCCCTTAAAAAAACGACCAGTCAAACAAAACAGCCTTACCTGTGTGGATCTTGTCGATCTTTCTCCGGAGTTGTCTCCGTGAACGCAGCCTATGATGGAGGATGGTGGCCCAACGCACCAGGCAGGGGCCACCTGTGGCAGATGCTGCCTCAAGGCACTGTCGACATGCCCAGGGCTGACTTTCTGCTCCCATTGTCCATTTTGGCACTGGGGACATTTCTCTAGGGTTGGCTGCCAAGGAGGTGCCGCCATTTTGGAGGGCACTGATGCCATTTTGGGGAGTGGCGCCACCTTTTTGAGGGAGGGGGGCCACTGCCGCCATTTTGGGGAGTGGCGCCACCATTTTAGGGGTGCTGCAGGCCACCAGGCACAAGATGGCTGACAGTCTCCTGTACACCCTGCTGCAGCGCTGAGGAGGGGACTGCAGAGGTGGCGGCCAGGGACAGGGTGATAAATGTGACAGTTGCTAATCGTAGCCTGCCCTCTCAGGCCCCCCACAGCGGGCTGCTGCAGCATGCAGTGATGGCCACTTTCCTGGGAATTTCACACCTTTCTCTCTCCTTGGACTCATGCACAAGTCGAGAGAGAAGAGGATGATGTTAGGAATTACGCCAATGCGTCAGATATCAGAGGTATCTTTATTGACCATTTACAGAAGTACAGTAGCACTTGGCTTACGGAATTTATGTACGTTCTCCAGGAGGTGCCTAATGTCTCAGCAGTGCCAGGAGATCCCATGGAGACTCCTTCCTTCTTTTTTATGGTCTGCTGTAACTCTTTGGGGCTTGACTGGAGGCTTTGGGGTCCTCTAGTGTGAACTTTTTTGACACTCAGTTCTCCAGGGGGTCTAAGCTGTTGCAACCATTGGATGAAGCTCAGCTGAGAACTGTATCAGAGAAGGAAAAGGACAAATAAAATCATCCCCCTCAAAAAAAAAAAGTATATGGGGGGCACACGTGTGATATGTTCTGTGGCAGCCCTGCTCTGGTGGCCAGGTTTCTTCCTCTCAGCAGCAGGCACGTTGCTTTCCGGCCTCGCGCTCCGAATCAGCGCAGGTTTTGGAGGTACCTGGAGTGCCGAGGCCACCGAGGCCCTGCTGTCCCCCGGCAGCAGCCCTGCTCGTGCTCATCCGCTCAGTGGCTGGGCCGCGTTTTCTGCGGCTGCTCCTCCGCCTGCACCGCTGCAGCCAGTTTTCCTGTCTAGGCTTTTTCGTTCAGTCACGTTTACCTCTAAGTTTTGCACTCTGCTGTCACATAGTTTTGTTTCTTATTACAAAGTAGATATTTTTCTCCCTGTACGTACAAGTGAAACCCTTTCCTACAGTTCGCATACAGTTTAGGGGTAGGAAGGGTATGCTTGGTTAGGCTGATAAATTCTTTTAATTTTTAGTTATGTATTTACTCTTTTTTCTTTTTTTTTTCAATCAAGGTGTAGTGTTGTTTTTGCATCCTTGCTACAGGAAATAACTGCAGACACTTCTGGCGTAGAGGCATTTTGGCAGCTGCTGCTTCTGGCATCACTCTAGTAGTCAGTGAGTGGGTATCGCAGGAAGATGAATATAAGGATGATACAGAAGGTGGCAAGGGCTGAGCTGGTGATGTTAAAAAGCCGAGCTGTCTTGGCATCTTCAACTGCTCCATTTAAGTCATTGAGGAGTTTCTTATCCCGGACCTGAGACAAAAAAAAAAAAAAAAAGGGAGATGTATAAAAAGGCATCAGTGCACTGGTTTCAAGCGACATCCACACAACTTGAGTGCACTCAAGTGCACACTTTGAAAGGTGCCTGTATAGCAGACAGCAGCTGCCAAATTTCTGTGTTTTAATGCTTTGTGATGCAGATCCTCCCATTATAAAATACCTTGAGATTCATATCCTAGCTCTACTGTGTACTGGACCTGTGAATTCAAGTGCTGAAATGTATATGGACATGGAATATAACTTGGATATAACTCAAAGCCCAAGGGTATACAAGGGAACTAATCATCACCGCTGTTAGGCATTCCATGTACATCTTTTGGCTTCCCCAGAGTAAGCTGTTGTAGCACCATCGTGTTGTACCATCTGCATTCTGGGCCTGAAATGCTGAGGTTTGGGTCAGCCGGTTGTAGAGCAAGAAATCTGACTCTAGTTCTGGTGCGGATCTGTGTGCTTCTGACTGCAATGAAGGGCTGAGCGTGCAAAACCTGGCACTGGATCCTACTGCAGTTCAAGGGCTGCGCACAAGCCTCCAGCATATTAAATACTCCTGGGTTAATGAGCTGCTCCTGCAGCTCATGTAGCATCTCTACCCCTGGCAGCTTTCAGTCCTAACAGCATGGAGTACCGTGTTCATCACGGCAGAGGCTATGACTTGCGTGGGCTCTGCAGAGGGGTGATGATGCCGCGCGGCTGAGCCGCTGGCTGTCCCACCTCTACTGGGTGCCAGCTCCAGGGCAGCACTGCCTGCCAGGAGCTGCGCGGTGCTTTAGAGCGCAGCAGACTGGGGACGTGTCCAGCAGTTCCCAGCGGCGATGTGTCCCTGTCACACAACCACTCTTACAGATGGCACCTCACTGCATCCTGGCCAGTAGCGGGTGCAACAGGGACGTAGGATGAAAAGTCTTGCAGGATTTAGCTCTTTCCTCTTTCCGGTAATGGAGCAGGGGCATGTCCAGGCTGGTGCAGCACGGCAGTGTGTCCTGTGCTCCGTGTGCTCCATCACTGGAAGGCCTTAGGCAGCAGCGCTGCGTCGTTCTTGACAGCCCGTGCTTGCTTTTGGGAGCACTAGCGCTGTCCCAGCTCAACGCTAGGTGTCGATGGCAAGCCGCGAAGACCCGCAGTCAGCGCCAGAGACACCCAGAGACATGAAAAGGCTTTTACTGACCGGGACGCTTCCCAAGACCTTCTGCAGGGGATCCACATCTCAGTGGCGCTTTCACTCTCCCTCCTGCAGCTCTTGCCCACTGTGCTGTCCACAAAGCCTGGTGCTGCTTGCTGAGCAAGGAGTCCCTCAGACCTGCAGTCACTGGGCCATGCCAGCCCCAAAGGCCACCATGTGTTTCAGCCCCTCCAGCAATGTCCCCTCCATCCTGAAAGCAGCAACCCTGCCCTTTGTCACCACAGCGAGGACATTGCTGCACAAACACCCTCTGCTCTTCGTTAATCATGCACGATGGGGAGGGAGGCCACTGCTTGTATACAGTGTGCAAGAGCCTGCACTGACAGTCCTATCAGCAAGGATGGGAAGGAAAATCTGTTTCCTTCTCCTCTCACCCTGGGAACAGATCAGGCTGGCCTGGCGCCTGAAGCTGCTGAGCAGAGCTGTGGTGCTGCTGGTGCAGAGCACTCATGGATCTCAGCCCACGCTGAGTGCTGCTCGAGCAGCCAGCCCTGAAGCTACCCCGGTGCAAAGGAGGCAGGCTGGGAAACTGCTGGGAATTGCTCCTTGTCAGGAGCCAGGTGCTCGGAGTGTCATCCAGGTGCCCTAGGCACTGCACATGCTGCTCTTTCAGCGTCTCAGGGGACCTGCCTCATTGTGCTGAGAGGGGACAGGTGGGAGCCCAGTTTCCAGTCCACAGCAGCAGGATTTCTCATGAACATATCAGTGGATGTGGCAGAGTCAGGGGGCCCTTTGGCCCCTCTGCAGCAGCAGAAGCATGTTCCCTCCTGCTTGATGGAGAAAGGATGCCAGGAGGAGTCCAGGTTCGGCTGGCAGAGTGGTGTTTACGCTGCGGTTGGCCTCCCACAGTGCCAGACTGTGCTTGGGTTTATGGCGTGTTTGGATGATGCCTTCAGTAGTGAAGACCACCTGGAGGCAGGTGGCAAGGCTGCACGTGCCATTCAGCGTCAGCTTTGGGCCTCACCGCTGAAATTATTCTGCAGATTTAGTGCCCTCCTGAAAGCCCTGAGCATCTCAGTGCCAGGCAGCCGGCACCTCCTTACCAGCAGTAATAAATGCTGAGGCCTGTGCTTGCGAGCCCACGTGCACAGACAGGTTTCTCAGCCCAGACAGGCAGAACCGCCGGGGCCCCAAATTCAGATCCCGAAGCCTTGGAGATGCTTCCCGTGGTCTCTTTTAAGTGAAGAGCAGTCTCTAATGCGCTCACCTCCCCGCGACGCTCGGGCTGCCAAAAGCAAAGCGCGTGCTGCAAATGCCGCGTCTCCTCCTGGCGCTTCAGGGATGGGCGGGCTGCGTGTTTGGTGGCGGGGCTGAGGGAAGAAGGGGCCTCTGTTCACAGCAAGTCGCTGCTGCTCGTGTCCCCGCAAGCAACAACTAAGCAGAACCAAGTGTAGACAGTGCAGCTTGGAGACGTTTCTGCAGCCCATCCCGTGCAGCCTGGTTGCCTTCAGCCCCGCTGTGTCTTCAGTGGCCTGGCATGGCTGGAGCACCAAGCTTCCTACCCCTCGTGCTGCCTCCTCACCGCCCTCTCTTGCTCCTGTCTCCCTTGGTGCCTGGCTCTCGAGCACTGCTCCCCGTGGCAATGATTTCCCTACCTGGCTCTTTCCCACTGCTCCGAGCATCCTCTCTGATCTGATGCCGACTCACACTCGTGACCAGTGCCTTAGCTCTTTTCCATGCCTTGCTTTGGCAGCACTTGGCATCTCAGCCCTTGCCTGCTGTCTGTGATTCGTCTGCCTCCCCTTTCCTCTCTCCTTCCAAACAATGAAAAACCGACCATTCTGCTTTTAATCTTGCTCTCCCCTTTGCCTAGTGTCTGCTTGCAGCTTTTCTTTAGCTCTCCCTCTGTCTCTACCCCACCTCCAGTTCTTGTATTGCTGAGCATTTTAGAGAGAGTCTTAGGAGGCTGATGTCTTCCCAGCTCTGCCTTTCCTTCCAGTTCAGTTTTTGTCCATCCCTTTTCTCCCTTCCGTAATTTGCTACCTTCAGCACGCTCCTCACAGCCTCTGTGCCACTACTGCCTTCTCCCCTTCATAGGTTCTCCCAGACTTCTGTTTGTGTCCATGAAGGAACACTGAGCAAAGGGCCCCTTCACCCATCTTCCTCACTCCTCCACCTCGCCGCCGGACTCTTCTTCTTCACCCTTAGACCTGATCGGTCCTTGTTCAATCAGCTGGTCTTGGTCTCCAACCTCTCTCTGTTTTCTCTGTTTTTTTTTTTTTTTTCTCCTGCTTAACCAGCCTCCTCTGACTTCTTCCCTTCTGCAAAGAAGGACACAACTGGTCCCTTCTCCTGCCTGTGTGGACAGCCCCATCCTACTGCTCCCCCAGATCCCTGTGGCACACGGTTCTCTACGGGGAACCCTGTGGTGAGGAGGTACCATCGGCCATCACCTTCGAGCAGATACAGAGCGAGCTTTGCCTTTGGCTTCCCCTAGCTGTGTGCTGACCTTCCTCTTCCCCTTGCTTTGGCCCCTTTGGCAGCTCCTTCATCCTGCCCCTGTCTTGCAGAGTCCCTGTGTGTGCTGTCCTTGGCCCCTTCCTCTCCTCCCTAACTGTATTGCCAGCCACCCTGTGGCTCCAGCTGGCATCTTACGCAAATCTTCAGCTATTGGCCATTATCAGCTGTACTGCAGTCAAGCCCACGCGCTCCCAACAAGAAGCAGGGCTCCTGCTGCACGCAAACAGAGTGAGAAGACATTTCTTCTTTCAAATCACTCGCAGTCTCTGTCTCCTACTTCTCTCTAGCTCAGCCTCATCACCTCCGGCCTGGGCTTGCATACCCAGCACACTCTCAAACATCTCCCTTTAACATCTTGCTGCAACATGAAATTCAGTGTCTGTAGGAGGAGCTCTCCTAGACAGCTGAGACACGTCCTGACTCCTTCCCGGCTCTGTCCTTCTTAAGGAGATGCCTGTCTTCCTCATATCCTAGCCTCATCTTTTTGTATTTTCATGCTTCTGTGACCACCAGCAGCCGTAATGTGCTGGCACCTGGCAAACGAGAGTGAGCCAGTCCTTGCAGAGTGTTCGGGAGGCCTGGAGCTGCCACTGGTGTGCCGGAGGAGGTGAGCCTGCAGGGGGAAGGTCTCCAAGGTCACAAGGCCATCGAAAAAAGGGAAAAATCTCTGAATTCGGATCTGGTGTTTCCTTACACACAGACTGTCTTTTCTCACTCTTGCTTTGCTCCTTTTTACCTTGCCTGAAAATATTTTAGGATTTAGGCCAGAGTCCTCTGCCTTTCCTCCCTCTGGGTATGCTGGTGGCTTCCCCACTCAGCGCTCCCTCCAGTTCTCCCAGTGAGATATTTCTCTCCACCTATTTGTCTGCCTTTCAGTCCCATTGCATATCTGTATTTACCCACCACCTGGAAGTCTCCTCCCTGTCCGCTATGTGCGAGCTCCCTTTTCCCCGTGAGCTCCTTGGCCTCTTCCCAAGGCCTTTCCTCCCTTGGCTGCCCCTGCAGCAACCTCCTCTGTCTCTGCTTTCTGGCCTTGGCCCCTCTGGTTGAGGAGCATGACTGCGTGAGGACCAAGTGCTGCATCAGCTTCCCGAAGGAGACAAATGGTTTGTTGATAACGAGTCTAATGAGGCTGTATTTAAGGCAGCCTGGCTTTTAGTATTCAGCCTGCAGCTGGTTCGATGGATGCTTTGGGAAGAGGCTGGTGCAACTATAAACCAATTTCCACACAGTGCTCCGCTTCCCTATCCATAAGGAGCTTTTGGCTCTGGAGGAATCCTTGGGTTTATTTGCTGTAGAAATCAGTTAGGGCTTTCTAGCCCATCCAGCTTCTTTGTGATGATACTTGGACTGTGCCATGCAGCTGAGAAGCAGCTTTTGCCCCTTGGTTTCACCTACCTCCATAAACAGTTGCACCTTCACCAAAAGCAGCCTCAGAGGCCAGGTAGTGCTGCCTCGCTGCTTCTGTATCTTAATGACCGCTTACATATTTGTGCCAGCCCGCTTCCACTCGAAAGAGAAGATCAACAAGCGGCGAAGGAGAAGGCAAGCACAAGTGCCCAAAGCTATGCGACAGGGACTGCTTACAGAGCAAGGATGAGAGCTCAGGTTTCTAGAGACGCGCCAGTCTCCTGCCAGCCATCCTGCCTCCCCCGGGTTTTGAGGGGCAACCAAAACTGCTCTTTATTAGCATGGAAAAAAATGTTGTCATGTGTCCGAGCTCTTTCTCCAGCCTCGCAGCTCCTGTGATGCACCTTTTCACGGCAGAAAAGGGTGGCTGTGTGAGAATGTGGCAGGGAAGGAAAAATCCTGAAAGCAAACCCGTGGCTTGCTGGTTGGGCTTGAAAAGGCAGCAGGGCTTCTTGCCGCCTTGATCTCTCTACATTCAAAATTAGGCTTCCACAATATGACTTGTCTCAGATCCCAGCTCCTCTGATCTACTGCCTCACAGCGTAATTGATACCAAGAAGGATTTGGCTTTCCCCAGTGGTCCCCTGAGATAGACCTCCTAATGACTGAGGCAGGATCTCCTAACACCATGCGCTGATGCATCATTCATTACTGCTTAGGACTGGGAAAGAGGAAGGCAAGTGAGTGCAAAAAAACAAACCCACAAATTTCAACTCTGATCAAAACCAACAAAACCTCCCCAAAAATCTGTCTGTTGGAGCAATCCTAGTATTTGTATTGAATTTGTCTTAACACCACTGTAGGATTTCGAACTTCCCTAGTCCTGCTGCTTGTCTGCCCACAAGGAGCATGCATTTGCAGCTACGTGTAAGCACATTGCTTGCTCTCTGTAAGGCTGACCTTGAGCAGCCTCAGAGGCTACAAATAACCCCCAGTGGGATCAGTGAGTTGGTGCAAATCCATTGCGGTCAGAAAGCTGAAGATCTGGCCCACTGTGGGTGCAAGTGAAAGCCAGGTGCGCCATCACATCATCATTTGGAGCAGCTGTGCTTGCCTTGGGGGTCATAAGCTTTGCACTCACCTGACCACATGTTTCTTTGAATAAGAGCCCCAATTTTTTGGTGCCGGTGCTAGCATATTTCTTTAGCACATTTCTGTAAATCGTGATCACACTGGAATGGCAATGCATGCATTTCTGTGCAAAAACTAGAAATCCGTAGCTCACATCCACCTCAGGACGAGAGGACAAACAGACACAGAGCTAACTATTTTCACAGCTGCAGCTGAAACCAAGGAAAATGTGCATGGAGAATGAGGCATTTTTAATGTAATATCACAGCGGACTCAGAAGTCTTGCTTTGGCACAACGCATCTAAACTTCAGTAGGTGTGTCATGCTGTTGAAATTGGTGGAGATACTAGGGTGTGCTGAGATGCATAATGAACACCTCACGGACTTAGGGCATGATGTATCTACTCTTTTATTAACAGAATGAATTTGGCAATAGCGGATGCTGTTTTTCTGTGGTGTCTGATAATGAAAACAATAGTTCTTGTGCTTTCTAAATGTTTAAGTTATTAAAAGAAAATGCAATAACCATAATCTGGGGACCTAGTGCTACCAATGCATTGATTACGATTCAGCTAGGAAATCTGCCGCTCTGGTCAAGAGCTCTGCCTTCAAAGGACAAACCTCTCTGCCGGGGTCCTGGAATGAGCCTTGCGGGGGTTAAGTGCCGCTGCTCCCCTGTCCCTCCCTACAAGACCTTCCTTGGACTCTGCAAAGCACAGGATCACTAGGGGGGCTGGAATGTAAATACCTGCCACTGGATTATCTGTAAAAGCAATTGCAGGGGAACAAGAAAAGTCATTTTAAAAGGACATCTATAAACGCATTCCTTCCTTCTTCTTTCTCTTAGCTTCTGGGAAAACCTTATTGACCGTAAAAGGGACTACACCGCTAGTACCGGGTAGGAGTGACCCTTATATCTGGTGGTGGCTTCCAAAGGCAGGTACACGTGCGCACACTGCAGCGCTCTGGCTGGGGTAGTGTAGAAGTCTTTGCCACAGCTGCAAGGGAACCTCCTGACCTTCCTAACATGCCACAAGCCTTTGCCAGAACAAACCTGCCACCTCCACAGCAGCCCCATTTTCTTCCACCAGCCTGAGGGTGCTGAGCACTGTCTCTGGCACTCCCCGTCCCTCTTGCCCTTGCCAGCTGTGCCTGGCGGCTCTGGGGGACATTTTGTTTGTGCTTCTCCCTGTTCTGTGGAGCCACAGCTGCTGAAGAGGACTGGGAACAGAGCAGGGTTCCTCCTACCATCACTTCACCACCACTTGGTTCAGCTCGGCGCAGCCAGCCTCTGCGCTTGTCCCTGGACCACCACCACAGCCGATCAATTACTGCTCCTTACGTCCAAAATGTAAAGCTGGTTTGTGACAGCCATCTTCTTTTCTCCCTTCCCTCATTCCAAGCTAGTGTGCCCTGTCAAATTCCCTCTGCCAATTCTTTTTTTTTTTTTTTTCTCCCACACTGGAGTTCATGCACTTTAGACATTTGCAGAGTGAGCACATGCATCAGCCCCCATAGTAAGACTCTGCTCCTGGTTTCCTTAAGTGTTGCCAAGGTGGTCACTGCCTTGTCCTCCTCATGCCAAAGACAGCAAAGGACGAAGCCTTTAAAATACTTGCAGGAAACTAGCCCTGTTTGTCCTGTCCCCTTACGATGGCTTAGTCTAATTCTTAGGCCGTCTTGCCCATGACACTATGCTACCAGCTGCAGTCGAGGACCCATTTCTACGGAAATATCCACAGCATCCCAATGACACGAAATCTCTTTTCATCCCACCATGGCTATGACTTCCTCGGGAAAGACTCCAGTAGTTAAGACAAAGTCAAACTGTCAAAGATGTGAAAAAGAAGCAGGAAGCCAGTTTCTCTCTTCTCCCGACATAGCTGCCTCAGAGAATCGGTGATGTTGAGGGAATCCTCCCTCTTGCACAGTTAGGCTGCTGCTTGCTGGCTTTGCCCTTGGGTCAGCCAGCTTGTGGCAATGCTCAGCACCAGCATAATTTAAGGAATTTGATGCCTCTTCCAGACAGCCCTGGTTTGAGCTGTTTGGATGGCAGCTGTGCGTTCAGCCCCCGTCTCACAGAAGGCGAAACCGAGGCCCATGGTGCTGCGGCAGGCCCTCCAGCACGGAGCGAGGAGAGGCCCTGGTGAGGTGTGGGGGCGCGGCCCTGTGCCTTTCTGCCAGAGCCCCTCTGGCGGGCAGGCCCAGGGGCTGTCTCCTCGCAGTGCTCTGGCGTCCGCGGCGCAGGGAGTTAGGCGAGGTTAATTGATCTGTTTGTGTGATGAAACGTGCCTGTATGCTGGCCTCCCTCTAAGTGCTGCCTGCCACAACGAATCAGCGAGATTGCTGTCCTCCAGGCCTCCCGGAGTCTGCCACAACTGGGGCCACCCAGGAGCCTCAGGACTTGTTACATATCTGTTTGGTTAATTTTTATGCCGAAAAGAAGGCAAGGGAAGCCTCTTTCCCGACAGATGCTGGGAAACTGCCTGTTGGCTGAGTGCTCCAGCATCCAAATCCTGCAGCCCAGCCAGGCCGCTCTGCCCTGCAGCTACAGGGAGCAGTGGCAGAGCATTTCATGGGCTCAGGAGATAGGGTTACCCTCAGGAAGGTCTGAGCCAGCAGAGCCATCAGAGTAGCACACCGCAGTGCTGACTGCAGAGAATTAGACCCCCTCCTCATTTCTAGGGTAAGCAATTGCTGTGGACTGCAACAAGCATCCTATGTAGCCCTGGTCTAACTGAGTCTCATTCTCTCTACGGGCTGAAGCCATACTGGCTCCATTGACACATCTATTTTGCTTCCTGAACTACAAAGTTC
>NW_010583639.1:176587-195306 GCF_000705375.1 Tinamus guttatus
GGTCTCCAGGGCTTCCCTGGTGATTTACTGGGCTCAGGGAAGGGCTGGCCACAAGCTGCTTTCTCCTCTGATGTTTTAATTAGAGAAAGGGCAAGCAGCAAATCATCAGGACTGCCCTGTGCCTTGGCAGCCTCTTTCCCCTGCAACTTGCCAGGTGCTGGGGACGCTGTCCAGCTGCTTCTTGTTCTTCTTGGCTGCAAATACAGTGCTGCCAGCCCCAAACCTACAGGATCTCCATGCCCTCAAAGAAGGGACAGAGCACTAATGCCTCCACACACAACACAAGTGGAGCCCAATCCCTGCTGCCTGCTTGTAGACCCCGTTGTGGTGGTACCCAGCAGCCTTCGAGGACAGCAGAACAAGTCCAAGTACCTCTTTCCTACCCACAGCAACTTTCTCAGCTCTGAAACACTCCTTGACTCTCCCAAACCCTCTCCTCAGTGGTTGCAGACCGGTGCTTTTCCACTCGCTACAGCGGCAGAGAGCTGCTTTGTACCAACGGCCCCGAAACACTCCCCCGCACCATGCTGTGCACCCGGGACTTACTTTCAGTGAGTAGGCCAAAGCAATGAAGCCGAGGCAGCAGAAGTTGAGGTAGACAAAGTTGAAGATGGACCAGAGATAGTAGTCATTCACCTCGGTGGTATCTGGGTAGATCTCGATCACCGTGGTGGGGTTGGTCATCGTCTTCTTCTCTACCAAGTGCTTGCAGGGCACTGCTGTGCGCAGGCTGTCCCCTTTGCAGCTATTGCTCTCCATGAGGTACCCGGCGGAGGCCGGGGCCAGGACCGGTGAGGGGGGCCGCAGGGTGGGTGGCTTGGCGATGCAGGCGAAGCAGCCCTGTGGGGGGCCGCGGGCGGCACGGGGCGCCCAGGCTTCCGCAGCCAGCGGTGCCTGCCGTGGGCTCACCGGGCGCCGTGCTGGCAAAATAAAAGCCCCTGTGAAAAACGGGGACAGGGGAGAGGAGAGTGGGGCACCGTGAGGAAAAGCAAGGCGGGGGTAAAAAGGGAAGGGGAAGTGTGGGGGGGAAGCAGAGACGAGGAAGAGGGTCGAGGAGGTGGAGGAGAGCATGGGCAGCAGAGCGAGGCAGTGGACAGAGGAAAGCGGGAGGAGAGCAGGGCAGGGAGGAGAGAGTACTGTTACATCCCGGGCCAGCAAGCAGCCCCTGTGATGCCCTTAGCCCTCCACGCCGCGCGGCTGGGGGCCCCGTGCCGCGGCCGCTCCGGCGCTGGGGACATCCATGGCTCGCTCGGCTGCCCCTGCTCTCCCTCCCTCTGTGCGGTGCCCGCGGTCCTGCGCTGATGGTGCCTGAGCCCTTCGCGGCCGCAGTCCGGCAATAACCTATGTGGCTGCTCCCTGGCTTGGCATCGCGCGCACAGCCGCACCAGCATGGAGGAAGGAGTCTGCGCTCACGCCTTGCAAAAGAGGGAAAGGAGGAGGAGGAAGGGGCATTAAGAAGGGGGGATAAGGAAAAAAACAAAAAGAAAGCAAATAAAAGCACAAAGAAACACTTGAGGAGAACTGTGGGGGTCTGAAAAGAGAGTTCCCGGGCAGCCGCGCCACCCTCCCCCTCCCGCCTGCAGCCCTCTCCGCCTGCCCATCTGTCTGTCCAGCAGGGCCTCCTGCTTTCTGTCCCATCCTGGGATCGAAGCGGGTTGCCGGGGGCAGCTGTTGGGCTGTTGATCGGTACGGCGGAGCGGAGCTCATCTCGTGGTGCAGCAGAGCAGCCCGGATCCTCTCGCTCGCTCTCTCTCCTCTTTTTTTTTTTTTCTTTTTTTGCTGAGTCCTCAGTCATCTCTGTGAGATTCCTGATGTAACTGCGTTCCCAATTCCTCTTGCCTGCCAGTAGCTTTTTCTTTTTCCCCCGTTTCGGAGATTATCATGGCCCGAGCGGAGGAGGAAGAGGACAGGGGAGGTGGGGAGAGGATGAGGACGGAGGATGGGGAAGGGGTGTGTGGGAAGAGGCTGCCTCCCTCTCCTCCCTCCCTTTCACCAGGCGATTAGGAGAGACGAGTCCACCTCATGCTGTCTGTCCGTTCGTCCATCCGTCTCCTCAGCAGGCATCAGGAGAGCAGAGCGCGATACTCACAAGGAGGGATGCGGGGAGTCGCTGCATATCCGGCTCAGCACTGCCTCCGGCTCCGCTTTCTTAACACTGGAGTTGATGGAGGAGGGGAGGGCGGGGGTGGGGGTGCCTGGACGGGACCGAGGTGCCAAGGACGGAGGCTCGGGGAAGGCAAGTCAGCCAGCAGCCCCACCAAACCTGCTTTTTGCCTGTGGGAGAGCTGCAGCATGTCTCAGCCCCAGTGCCCTTCCCCTGATACCCACCTGCCTCTCCCCAGCATGGGGGCAACTCCTCCTTCTTCAGCCGTGCTGGGGGCTACTCGCTGGAGAAGTCCGTCTCCCAGGCACACTCCCGATGGCGTGGGGCATTGTCCGAGCGGATTTCCACGCTGGCCGTGGGGGAGGCTCAGTCCTGCTCTCTAACCCCCAGCATGGTGCATGCAGTTGAGTCTTGCTGAGCCTGGGTGGTTTGGAGGAGGACCTAAAGCAGGTCTGGAAGGGTGGTGTGAGGACGACGAGGACAGCATGGTGAGGTTGCACTGAGTACAGTGCCGTGGGCAGAAAAGTGGTGTTTCTGCTCCAGTCATGGGGAATGGATAGAAAGCGGATAAATCCCAGTGCAAGGCGGGGTATTGCCAGAGCCATGAGTTAGCAGGGACTAGGAGCAACCCAGCAGCAGGGCTTTCGGGTGCTTGAGCAGAGGGAGGTGGGGATGGCACCAAGGGCGGAGAAGCCCTGGAGGATCTGGCTTTGGCGTGGGATCAACAAAATAGCTTCTGCCTCCAGTTGCCAACTGAACTGGGAGCTGTGCGGAAACCGCTTGTAACTTCATATCCTGGGGATGCGATGCCGGCGTGCGGCCAGCGTCGCACAGCGAGGGCCCTCAGGTCATTTGGGAGCCTGCAGCTGCAGCACTGGGGATGTGAGGACGAGCCGTGTCACCTTGCTGTGGAAGAGCCCGGCATGTTGCAGGTGGACTTGAGGCAGTGGCTGGTTGTGCCAGGGCACTAGGGAGGGAGAGAAGATTAAGCTCAGGAAAAATTTATTGACAGTGAGGGTGACAGAGCACTGGAACAGGCTGCCCAGAGAGGTTGTGGGGTCTCCTTTTCTGGAGATCTTCAAAACCCGCTTGGACGCAGTCTTGTGCCACGTGCTCCAGGTGACCCTGCGTGTGCAGGGGAGTTGGATGAGATGATCTCTAAAGGTCCCTTCCAACCTTAAGGATTCTATGATTCTATGATCATTGCAGGAAAGCCATTGCAGAGCAGTGACTGGAAATGGCCTGATAAGATTCCTAAATATGTTAGATAAATTTAAAGTTGATGAGAACAGTACCTGCAGGCAAAGGAAGATGCTCTATAAATGTTTTCAGCCTACCAACAACGTGCTGAGTTAAGAAATAATAATTGTCGTTTACTTGGCTGTGTGCAAAAAGGTTTGGCTCCAGGTTGATGGTGCCCAGAGTTTATTATCACAAGTCAATACATTGTGAGGGGACTGCTCACGCTCTCAGGCATCTATACGGCAAACAGAATTGTTTGCACCATTCTGTTTTAGTCCCTTTGGGGAAGTCCCTGATGGTTAAAAGGGGAACATGTTTCTGCTTAGGGATTTAGTACTGCGAGAGAGATGCCAAAATAGGGAACGTTTTGCTATGTTTGTCCATGACAGGACTGAGATCTCTCTCCAAGAAGCTGTTAAGGAACATAGACAGCTATGGGATAAGAGTGATGATCTCCTGGGATTACGATGCTTTCAGGAGAGGCAGAAAAGAGTATGTTGAACTGCTGAGCTGGAAGCTATGGCCAGCTATTGCCGGCTTGTCTAGAGGGCTTTGCTAAACCTGGGGAACCCATGGCTGTGCAGAAAGGGTTCTTCCAGGCTCAGGAGGAGCAATTAAACGTCTTTTATGCAGGGTGGTTGCTGTTATCCACAGGAGCTTCTGCCCAAGGCAAGGCTTGATCCCAGGGAGGCCCTTTGGTTGAGGGGGCTCAGAGATCACAAACACATAAACACGGCGATGAGGAAGCTGCTTGTGTTGAAGACAGAAGCCAGTGGAAAAGCCAACATGCAGACAAGCAGCTGTGACTGTGCCCTGGGGACAGCAGAGCCACAAAGATCCCCAGGACACTGCGCTTGGAGAGGCTGGCTCAGAAGCAGGAATCAGACAGTTGTTTTGTTCCTTATCAAGCTATTTGTTCCCACTGTCCTCAGGGAAAAGGGATGTGTATATACCTTGTATATATGTGAGATTGCACTGAATTTCTTATTGTGCTATTAATTCTCCTCCTAAAAGCAATGTATTGCAAAGTCCCAGATATAGGCCAACTACTCAGGGCCCTAGAATAAAAAGTCCATTTTCAACACAATGAAAATTTGTCAGTGGGAAACCATGAAGTCCCTGCAAAGATCTTTAAGAGTCACTAATGAACTGGAAAATAAATTAAACAATGAAGTGAAAATATGCAAAGCTGATGCACATGTATTTAGTGTAGTGTAGTCCAGAGAAGGCTTTACTGACTTCCCAGAAGCCAAAGCCAGGTAACTAAGTGACATGACTTTACCATGTATGAGCATCAGCATTGATCAGGGGGATGAAATGAAGAGCTAGAGCTTCCTATGACCTGCTGAGAGCCAAAAGGATATCCTGCTATTCTCACATTCCCTTCATGGCATTCCCTTGAGGCATGTGGTGCTGGTGGTGTTTGAGAAGAAGCTACTAGCACAGATGGGCATGGCCCCATCTGATTCTTGCCTCTTCCTGGTGATAGGTTCAAACAATAGGCTGGCATGAACCAAGACCAGCATGCCATTTATGTATCTCGTGGAAGCTGTGCATGTAGAACTGCCCTGCTTCATACCTCAAATAGGAACAGAGAGCAAGGGCAGAAAAACAGCAAAGTCAAAAAGGAGATTGGGAGGAGGGAGATGTAGCGGGTTATGAGACCATCAGGACTTTGCTGAGGAAACTGAGGGTGGGCAAGTGGGATGGGGAATAAAACGGTGTGGTGTTCCTTTTCAGAGTTGCGATGGATATAAATAATTGTTTGTATTACTGTGACATCAAGGCCCACATCCCATTGTGCTAAGGGACAAACACAACAGAAAGATGCTTCCTGCCCCAGAGCAATTCTCTTCTAATCTTGTTAGACATGTGCGAGCTGTAACATAACCAAGTACTGTAAGACCCGTGAGAAAGTCTCCCATCTCAAATCCTGCCTCCATTCTCTGGAAAAATATCAGGGCAATCTGCCTCTATCTTTTATTACGGAGAAGGCTACAAGCACCTGAATGAGCTTTCTTCTTACCCCTCCCTGTGAAATTCAGCAGTGGATTGCTAAACTGCTAAGTGGTCTGAAACTTTGTAATGGTTCCCCACTCTCCCCTGATTTCTCTCTCTAGCTTTTAGTATGCACTCCACTTCTTTTCCCACCCAAAGAACCTAAAAATAAATAGATCACAGAAAGAGCAGAAAAAGCTATCAGCCCCCAAACAAAGTGCTTAGTCATCCACAGTTAGTAAAAATAGTTTCCAAAAGCAACAAATTGCTGCACCAACCAGATGCATGTTATCTCCATAAGCAAGGGGGCTCCCTCCCTTTGTGGGTAGGTCACTGTCTGAACAGGCTTTTAGCAAACCACTGATGAGGCATAGAGCGGAGTCAGTTAGGGGAAGGATCAGACCCATTAAGACAGCCTTGGGGATCCATGCCAGACACCCTGCTGCTCAGAGAGAGTTGTAATGAAAGTGTTTATCTTCTTTGTAGTAGTGGAGAAATTTAATAAGAAGTTATCGAATTGTCAAGTGAAGGGAGTTCTGCAGAGACAATGCAGCAAACGGGAGGGGTGGGAGCCCCAGAGGGAGAGGGTCTCATGGCATAGCAAACATTTTCTGGGGCAAAGGTTGAACAAGATAATGAGGGGCCAAGTGCAGGCTGCTCATGAAATCAGGTCCACTCCATTCCCCAGTGAACAGGACCCTGGAAAAGCAGACAGAAGAATCTGGCACTTGGCCTTGCCAGCTCTCAGCCAATATCAAAGCTCCAGTTGTTTCTGTTCCTTGTCCCTTTTACTCGGGAGAACAGGTGGCTGTGATGCTAAGACATCCTGCGGGAACGGGGACTCAAGGCAGTGGGGAACTTGTTGAATGCTCTGAGTGCTTAGGTCCGCACTTAGAAAATTGGATGAGATTTTGCTCCGTCTGGCTTCCTTATATAGATGATACTTTTTTCCAGTTGGGGATTAGCTCGTAGCATGTGTTTGTACAGGACCTAGCCCATAAAGCCTTCGCTCTGCCCTGCAGTCTCTAGCTTCCATACAGTAGCTCTAGGGCTAAACATGAGACAGCCAAGCAATAGGGATGAGTTTTTCATACGTTTTGAAAAGCAGTTGTGCTCTTCATCACCAGGCTGCATGTCCCAAGTCCTCTGCAAACCTGTTCTAACTGGTTCACGTGGTCAGGAGACACTGCAATTATGCTATTAGAGGACTATCTTCATGGCACTTGGCCACAGTGATGTGACCCCAAGAAAAGGCTTTTGCTAGCAGAGCTGTTCAGAGCACCTACTGGGCCAGGTTGCGTTGGCTCAGCCAGGTGAAGCTGTCACATTGTCTTGCAGATGCTGCGTTATGTGCTAATGAATTCAAAAAGACAAACCTGACAGCCTCCCAGAATGCTTCGTTATCAGCGAGCATGGAAGGATCCCCTCCAAAATGTGCACAATTGCACCTGAGTGAGCTACTGCTCTCTACAAAACCAACTGGTCTGGGGCACATGGGCCATGAACACAGAGAAGGACTTGAGCAATTTCAAAGTGCTTAAAAAAAAAGACCACTCGCAGAATAAGAGGGAAAATACTGTATTTTCTTTTCAATTTTCTATAATGAGACAGTAATTCTGACAGCAAATTAGATTAAAAAAAAATCACACAGTTAGAGTTTGGTTTAAAAATGCAGATAAAACAACAAGGGGAGGAGACCAATTCAGTGAGATCGCAAATGTGGTTAAATCAAATAAACTGCTCCTCCAGCCTATCCTAAGATATGTCATTTAGGGCATCATTTGGGGCCATAGTCTTTCCTCAGACAGAAGTGTCCAGCCTGCCCAAGGACAGAAATCAGCCCAGCATTAGGTTACTGCAAAGAGGCTACAACATGTACAGCATAAGGCATTGTCCGTTCCACAGAACTGCTGTAGGATGGCTTGTTTTCAGGCTTCCCTGTACATCCTGCCAGGGGTTAAATCAGATGAAGAACACATTCAGAATCCGCAGTCAGCTCCATGTCAGGCCATCCCCCCATATCAAGTCAGATTAACGGGTACCTGAGAAACTGTCTCTGTCTCAGTCACTGCTTTGGATAAACCCTGCAGCTGTGGGAGAATTTAGCAGAACTTTGAAGAGCTCTGGGCATTTAATCAATTTGGAAACTGGGTTCTCTGGAGAGTGCTGAGCATCTGCGTTTGATTTTTTTTTTCTGTAATGTGCTACTGTTATCTAGCCAGATCCCCCGTCTGCAACAGATGCCTCTAGGCTTCCACATACAAGGTTGCAGGTGATGACTATGAACAGGCAGAAGGCGGCTTTGGGAGCAGCTGATTTATCATGCCCGGGGTTGCATGGGAGAATGCATAGATTAGACGTGTGCTCAGGCCCATCCCTACTGGCCAAGTCAAACCCTCCAAGGGATGAGTAATAATGTCGAACTGATGAGCTGCACAGGATGGGGAAGGGGACATTTGCAGACTATCTGCTTGCTGTCCTCAGAGCCTTGTAAAACACTCTCTTCTGCTTTCCAGTGTTGCTTAAAACTCACTTTATCCTCCTTCAGCTACTGTTGTCTCCCTGCTCCCCTAGTGTATGTCTACTGATTCCAGCCCAGGGATGTGGATGGCTCCATATACACTAGTCTTGGCTCTCCAGGGGCAAAATGTAGCACAGCTAATCCTTCAGCTACAAACTCACCAAAGCAGGGAATGTGCCTCACTTATTCTGTAACAAACAATGCAAATGAACATAGTTCTCAACAATGTTAATACAGAAACTATAGCACAATGTATGGAGGGTATTGAAGGTGAGTTAGATTTCAGGACTGGGAAGTGGTAAAAAGGGCAAATAAAAAATCAGAAGCCTCCATGGTACCCTCCTTCCTGGAAGACTTGCTGACTCAGTTCTGCCAACTGTCTCTTGAGTTTTGAGCAATTCAGAACACTATGAATAATGTTTCCAAAAGCTCTAATGTGACTTCCAAACAACTAGATATCATTGATCACAAATCACATTGAATCAATGTGATTTAGGCTTGCAGGCCACTTAGTTGCTTTGGGAAACATTACACTCAACTCAATAGCTCCAGATGAGATTAGAAAGTTCTGAGGTTTGGAAAAACTGGGAGAAGTTTGCCAAACTCAAGAGCATTTATATGAACTCTTTGCTCAAACTGGTTTGCTCAGCCCTAAACTTAAATCTGGGCCTTTCAGAACATGAATTCAAACAACTTCTATTAAATCCTAGTGTTACCTCCTTTGTATTCTTACTCCGCGAAGAGTCCTACTGGTAGGAGTCCCCCAACAAATCCCTGCCCCAATAGGTCTGTGAGAGCCTCAGACCAGGCATGGCTCGATCACACCTCAAGCTCTCACTCGTGTTGTCACAACACAAAAACACACAACTAGAGCTTTTAGACTTTAAAATGTCCCCTGTGCATGCTAGAAGATCGCCCTCAGCTCTTGCCCAGGAAGCACGCTTTCAGGATTAAGCTAGCACAAGTTCACTGAGAAGTGATTTAGCGATTGCTGCCTGACCAGTATCACAGGAGTGATCAAGACCAACTCTATACACCTCCCACTCCCCCACTGCATTAGTGAAAAAGAGGAAGAAATAAAAAGCATGTAGGATAGTTCTTCCCTTCCCTCTCCCCCAGCGCAGAAGCCCAAACCCAAGAGCACCCGCACAGCTTCTCTCCAGGAATGCTGGCATTGCCAGACGGCTCCAGCAAGCAGCCTCTCCAATAATGAGACCAGTGCTGGGAGACATGAGAGGGCATTGCTCAGCCTTGAGAATCAATATTAAAAACAAATACTGGAAGATCTAAGAGTAAAGCAAGGAGCTACTCTAGCTGGAGTTGTCAACTAGAGCTGTCCCAGCACCACATACTCAACAGAGGGGAAAAAGTAGCTAGCAGAGCACTAGTAATGATTATTTTTCTTGTAAATTTATATCTAGCTCCATTTCCTTTTTTTTTTTCTTCCCCCCGGGTTTCTAATCCTGGTAATCATTCTCTACAGCTCCCACGTGTGTGTGTAAGTGTGTGTGTGGCAGAGGCAGTGTGGGTCAGGCGCTTAGACGCATTTGGCAAAGCCAACAGAGTCGTTATCACGGTCAAAGACGGTGTAGTAGGGACCGATGAAGACATCACCCAAGATCCACAGGGGGCCTCCGGGGGGTGGGACATCCAGGCCTGAAAATCCACTCAGGCAGATGGTCTCCCCCTGTGCAGAAACCTAGAGAGAAGAGCAAGGGGTTTAGTCAAAGCAGGTCCCCACTTCCCCTCTACCTCACGGCTCTGTATAACACCTGCCAATGCTGGCTGCATTTCAGGCTCTCAGCTCGTGACCTGAAGCTTGCAGAAGTTGTGAAAAATAAGTAACTCCCACCTCTCCATTATCATAAATTCAAACTTATCTCCCCTGCCAAGAATCTGTATGCACATGTGTCCTGTTAGCAAAAGGTCAAAGAACAGTGCACTCATAAACATCCCAGACCACCCTGCTCTAGAGTAGAGCTGCTGCTGAAAACTTGCAGAAGGTGCAGAAGAAAGTTGATTCTGTCTTACAACATCTGATGGCTTAAATGATGGACTGTTGGTCTCTGCTGTGACAAGGGCTGGTCTAAAGCTATTACCTATCTGAACCCACCAGAAAAGAGCCTACAGTTGGGCATAATGTTGTAGAAAGCCATGCAACTGCCTGGCCCTTTTTTCCCACTCCACCCTATTTTGCCCCCCATAAGTAAAGAACATCACTCAGGGCATCAGTGCCACCACATTACCAGTCTTTCAGGCTTTTTCTCGAATGCCAGTTCCAACCTTGCTTTCGCCAGCCTCATGTTCTGAGTTTCATGATGAAAGTTGCCTTGGACCCACCTTGAAGACGTACTGCTCCCCAGTGAGCTGGTAGGGCTTCCCTCCCAGTGTGAGCGTGATCACAGGCAGAGAGGACACCTTTTCACAAGGGATCACGTACTGCAAAGGAAACAATAACAGTGACGGCCTTGGCTGTGGCTTCCTCCTGAGCTGGGCAGCGGATGGGAGCTAAAGCCTCCCAAAGCATCTGGGATCGGACCTCCCGCGCGTCCCGGCGGACTGCAAAGGGCTGTGGGGAGGGTGCAACCCTCCACCCTGTTTATCGGTAGCATTCAGCATGGCCTGAGGCTCTCACGGTTCAGGGGGCTCTGATTTCCCCATGGCAACTCGCTCCTCCCACACCCAGAAGCAGGTCAGTGTCGAGCACACGGATGGCAGGGATGGACAGACAGACAGGGCCAGCAAACCCCAGCTGCAGCCTCAAAGTCTTTGGCCCGGAGGAGCTGAGTATTATACCACCACCCAAGGGCAGGAGCAAGGCAGCAAAGCTCAGAGACAGTGGGGACTCGGTGCTGGTTTTGCAGGGTTTTTTTCCAGGTATGCAGTGGCTGGAGGCACTTCCCCAGCTTTCCCAGTGCTGCCTTACCTCGCCTTTGATGAGAGGCTTAGCGCCGATGGCCTTCTGCAGCTCCTTCACCTCCTTCGTGGGGCCGGTGATGAGCGAGGTGCCCGTGTCCACGATGGCCTCGCAGCCCCCTTTGCACAGGGTGAGCCCATTGGCCACGTCCACCCTAGGGAAACGTCGGCAGGCAGAGGTCAGCCCTTCGGCCCGCCAGGGCGACGGCTGGAGTGCCCTCCCTGCGTCCTGCCATCCCGTTTGCACTCTGGAGCACACACCACGCTGACAGGCAGCGAGGGAGCAAACAGCAACGCGCTACGGGCTCCTCAGAGCTGCTGCTTCTCACGGGGGCGTTATGTAGCAGCCTGTGCTGCTGTGGAAAGCAAAGGGTTAAAGGGGTAGTGTGACCACTTTGGCGGCTGCGGATGAGGAGGGGATTTGGGTACATTACGCAGGCCATAGGGAGCTGCCTGGCTTCTGCACCCACGTTGCGTTTCACAGCAGTGTGGAGAGATAAAGCCTCCCAGCCAAGCGGCTCGGCACGCTTTGCCAATGCTGCATGACTTGGGGAAGATGAGAAGGAAAACTGCGCTGGAGAGGGCTCAGGAAAACAGCACATACTGATCACAGGCTGCTTTTAAGTTCCCGTCACGTGGGAGCACTCAGAATAGACCACAGGGCTCACAGGCTAGTGGCAGCCCTCCGCTCAGGCCGCTCAATCACGCTCATTCTCCTTCCCTCGGCCTCAACAATGTGCCGTGATTGCTGTGCTGTGTCCTTCAGCCAAGGGCTGAGATTCTGGGCCTCACTGTGCTCCTCCTGAGCTTCCAGCAGCCATGGGGGATGCCTGAGCACAGCCACCCACCCAGCTCAGTCCCTGTGGAGAGAGGCAAAGCTGGGGCTTAGTCCTAGGGTTTCGCCCTGCTCGTGGGAAGGACGGGCTGGGATTTCTCCCTGCGTTGCAAGGGCACAACATGCACTTTCATGGGCCAAGCTGTAAACAGAGAAAAGGATTTTGCAGAACAGCCTCCTGCTGTTTCCTTCCTCTCCTCACTTTCCAGGGACCAATGACACAGCTGTAGGGTGGGATTTTAATCTGCTTTTTTGGCCTGTCTCCATTGCAAGAGGCAGAGTGCTGGGGGGCAGACCATTCCCCTCTCACCTCAGCCCTGGGCACGACTGCCGTAGGGCTGCCCGCACACATGTCCGCGTGGGTGCTGCGCGACGCAGGGGGCACTTACGCGTCCATGTGGACCTGCCAATAGGCTTTGCGCGTGACATTCACCCAGCTGAAGTCGCCACTGTAATACTTGGGGTCAGTTCCTCCCAGGAGCAGCTCCCCACCAGGCTGAGCTGTGGGGTCCCTGAAAGAAGAGCAAACTCGTTAACATCAAGGCGAGAATAACCACCCTCCACAAGACCTAAAGCTTCCTGGTGCTTGGAAACACAAGCGGGATGGTGCAAGGAAGCACAGCCTTGGTAGCACTGGGTCCAGACAGTGCTACCAAGCACTAAAATGTGTTGGTGAAATGGGGAGACACCACGGATTTGCCTGGGAAAGGGGA
Source organism: Tinamus guttatus (assembly GCF_000705375.1). The sequence goes on from NW_010583639.1 coordinate 188,917, forward strand.
AGGGGAAATTGGAAGGCTGAAATCCTTCAGCTTTTCACATGAGACTTGTGCATGGAGATGTGGACCAACTCATTGCAGTGATGGAGGCTGCAAAGGGAGGCTGAAAACTGATCAGTGATGCCTGGACCCCTTCCAGATAACGCCCGTCCTTCAGCTCAGAACCAGCATCCACGAGGGGCTGGACATGGATGACAGTGTGGTAAGTTAGGTAAGGAAGAGCTGTGCCTGGCTCTGCTACTGCCGCCAGCCGCAGAGCCGAATCCTCAAGGTTACCCCAAGATAAAAGATCGCTGCCGAGCAGATGGGAAGAAATATGGTGAGGGGGGAGGGCTGCCTTTTTATCTGCCAGAAGCAACGGTCTCTGCTCTCCCCCTCCAGGTCGTGCTACTTTTCAGCCAGAAGTAGCTCAGCGTCTCCCCGCTGTGCCCGGAGGGTGCTCAGCTCGCTGGGGCTGAGCAGCAGCCGTGGGGCAGGCGCAGAGCAGCACCCTGGGCGGGTGAGGGAGCAGTAGCCCATCACTGGCAATGGCTGGCACGGCGCGGGCTCGCCTGTTAGTCCACAACGGCATGGGCCACGTGACGTTTGGATTTGGGGGCTCTGTTGACCCCACTAAGAGGACTTCATTACTTGATCTCGTGATCACAGCACTCCTTGTTTTTGTTTCTCTGTCCACTGAAAAAACCTTCCCTCACTCCAACAGCTAAGAAATGGGGTAGAAAATATATCCAGCATTTCTGCATCACCTTTGTCTACCTTAAACCAGCAACTGGTACAGTGAAAAACAGACTGTTCTCAGGTGACAAAAGGCCATCTTCTCTGAGGGTCTAAGAATCGACCTGTACTGATCTTTCCAAACTGAGGGCCTGGCCAGAGAACTGAGATACCAGGTTAGTCCAGAAAGAAGATGATTCCAGCCAGCAGGAGGTGGTTAGAAGTGAGTGGAAAGCAAACAGCCGCCTGGGCTTGTCCTCGCCATAGAACTGCTCCCCCCCAAGCCCCACGCTACCTGTTCAGGTAGAAGGAGAAGATGTTTTTCTCAATCAGCTTCTGCTGCATGATGTTATCGAAGAAAGGGGTGACCTTGTCTACAGAGATCTTTGGGAACGCCATGCCCAGGATGCCATCGAACTTGGCAGCAATGAAGGTGATGCCTGGCTGCTTCACCGCCTCCCCAAATATCTGGTTCTTGATTTCCAAGTCACCCAGCTGAGGGGAGGGAAAGAAAAAACAAGTGAATGAATGAAAACTGGAGCGGAGAGCACGATGTTGGTGAGTGCAGGCCATAGTATGTCTTACATAGCCACAATCCTGCTTGCCTTGGCCTAGACATCTGTATGGGGCCATGAAAACCAGACATGCTTGTGCCACCTTCCTGGGAGGAACAGGCCACCCAAGGCACCCACCAGCATCTCCCACTACCATGTTATTGCCTAGTGCATCCTTTTCTTCCAACCTGAGCTGCTCATTTTACTTCTTTAATCCTGGAACAAATTCCTCCCACTTTCTCCCTACTCTGGACCTCCATTTTGTCTCCTTGTGCTCCTTGGGTGCTGCACACACAACCAGTCTAAACCACAGCTTCTTCCCACCTCTACACACGGCTCTGCAATCTCCCCTGTACCAGCTTGTTCCTCCCTTTCCGGAGGGGATGTCAGAAGCTCATGGAGACTTCGGGGCGGGTAAGGGCAAGACCCAGCTGTGAAAATGAGGTTAGGCCCGGAGCACAAAAATAGTAATGGCAGTAATGTGAATGTGAAGGTCACCTCTGCCGCCGAGCACTAGGGCCGATGCGCTTTCCAGCAGGCAGAGCACAAGGGCAGGTCCCCAGCTTGGGGCAATCGGGGTGGCTCTCCTGGAGGGCTCTCTAGGTGAGGACCCGTCTGCCGGCCCCTGTCTCTAGTGGTTCCACGCTCACCACAGGCAATTTTAGCGTGGCTACTAGGACAGCTTCTGCCTCTGGAGCTCCAGCTAACGGTCCTGCAGTCAGCTGGACTGGAGTGGAAAGCTCGGCCGCCCGTACCTGACGGCAGATAACGATCCCTGTCAATGACTAATATCCCCGTGGGGCCGGACAGTGCTCCGCGCATGGCTGCGCGTGTGACCGGCCAAGCGCAGGGCAGGCAGCGCTGACCTTAGCGGTAGCGGCGCCTTTCGCTGCGAAACGGCACCTCAGCCTTGCGAAAGCTGAAAGCCGCACGGCAGGATGTGGGGCCGCGCTGCTCGGAGCAACGCAGCCGCTCGCATCCGCTCAGCGAGCGGCGGTTGAAGGGCACGGGCTTCCAACGCGCTCGCTCCTCCCTCTCGAGGCAGCGCCGGCGGGAGCAGAGGGCTCTTCCTCCACCGCAAGAAAGTGGCCTTCACAAAAAACGTAGTTCAAAATCTGAACAATAAAACCGAGTGCTGGGGGTTTTTGAATGCTCCCTCAGTTCCACTTCCAGCCCATGAAGGAGGGAAGTAACAGCCTGTGGATGCGGTCTCAAGGGCTTGCAATGACCTTGCCCATGCTTGCTCCTCCGGCACAGGGGTATCCGTGGGCCTGGAACACCAGGGCATCTTTAGCAGGGTACTGGACTACAGCTCCCTCATCTCCACCACTTGGCTGCCTCTTGCCCAGGTGCAAAGCTCTGCATGACCATGGCCGGTGGTGGCTGCACGGCAGTGGCCTCCCTCCTGTGCCAGTGCCCGCAGCAGGACTGCAGGAACCCAAAGGCTGCCTGGGTTCACACGCGAGGGAGCTGCTCTCAGGCCACAGAGGCCGTGGGGAGGTGACAATGGGGCATCTCCTGCGTGGGGGGCCTGTGATATAGCCCAGCAATGGAACCTCCAGGTATCCCAGCTTAAGGGCCCGCAGTGCCCTCAGCTCCTTTGCAACCTGCTTGGGAGCCACACAAGAGGTTTCTCCTGCTTCTGACCAAACGGGAGCTGAACACTACCAGCTCTGCTGCTGCCAAGAGGCATTCCCACTCCCCTAGACAAGCCCAGGCACAAAATCTTCCCTCCGCACCCCTGGGAAGTGGCAGAGAGCTAATTAGCAAGCAAGCATTGCGGTGATAATTACCAAAAAAAAAAAGTAGAAGCTGCAATTTTCCCAGCTCCCTCCCCTCTTTGCATTAAACTAGAAAGTACCTATACCCACCCACCCCTTCCGAGGCAATCAAGCTGCCTGTTTGCCTCACTGCCCCACTCCAGCATGGAGGAGCTCTTTCACAACCAAGCCATAAAAACCTTTGCATGTTTGCTTTCTTGTCTGCCACTTTTTTTTTTCTCTCCCTAAGCGAAAGAACCAAAGTCCCTACAAAGCAAATGGGGTGAAGAAAAGTTGAAAACGGCCCCGGGAGCCGCGGGAGGGCAAAGAGCAAAGAGACACCTTGGAAAGCTGGAGATGGCCCATGTAGCCCCCCAGGCCCATCACTAACCGTCACGGTGTCCTGGCTCAGGTACCCAGAGAGGCTCCCGGTTCCATAGTGGATGGCGAACTCAGTGCCGTTCTTCACGTAGGTGCTGGACTTGGAGGCATCGTACTTGTGGTGCAACACTGTGGCCGGGGCCGGGGACGTGGGAGGACGCCGTGTGAGGCACCAGCAGGAAAATAAATAAAGAACAAGCAGAAAAATTAGCGCCGGGGAACCTGCCCTGCCTTTTATCTGCCAGTCTGTCAACAACAAAATAGCCTTCTCTTATCTGGAAACCACAAGCAGAAATCTCTATCGAAAGAGATTCAGCCAGCCTGCTTGTCCCACTCCCAGTTCCTCACAGGCACAGACTCTCGCAGACAGACGCAAAGACTTTTGCCAAATCTGGCGTGTGGTACAGAGCATTTCCAACACGGGGGGAATTAAGCGCCCAGATCCAATTTGGCAGCTCGATAGGATTTGGCCAGAGCACATTAAGAAGCTGGAGTATAGGTGGCTGCTACGTCAGGGTCCATTAGATACCAGAGAGTGACAGGTCCCCGCAGCTGCCCAGTGCTGGGGAGACCTGGGCTGGCTTCCAGCACGGCCCCGTCCGGACACGATCCTTTTCCCACTAAGGCCATCATATTTTTTTGCACATAGATGGTCTGAAACTCTTTTTTTTTTTTTCTTTTTTAATTTGCGAAGGAGAAGGGTTTCCCTCCCTCCCAAACTATTTTTCCCTCGGAAAGGTCGGGAATGTCGGCACGCCCCCGGATTTGTGGCCTGGCACAGCAGATACCTCCTCCGCAGAGTTTTGCTCAGTCACAAGGAGAGCTCCAGAGGGCCAACCACTTGCTGAACCCGCTCCCTGACTCAAAATGCACAAAATGCAGGGACCCAGCGTGCTGCAGGGAGTCTATGCTGGCCATGTAATCTGGGCCATGGCTGGGTGGGATTTTGGGCTCCCCATACACTTGCTAAATGAGCCCAAGGAGCCGCTGGCAGATTGGGGGCTGTGAAGGCTCTGCTGAAAGGACCTCAGTCACAGCTGGTCCCACTGGCTGGAGAAATCAGCCTCCTCCAGGACAGCAGAGACAGCAGGATGGACCCAGCTTGGCCCACAGAAGCTCCAGGCTGCACATGCCCCGAATCTTGCTGCAGGTATCTCAAAGGCAGATCCGTCTCTCCCCAGGCTCTGTTGGATGCTACAAAGCCATATGGAGGCGGACGCGAGTCCATACTTCTTCCCTATCCTTGAGGGGCATTTTCAGTCCCCTTTCATGGTTGCATTGACCCCACCTTCCTGTCTGCTCTGCTTAAGCAGCACATCCGGCAGCTCAGAAAGGGCATTTTGCTATGGCTGGGTTTGACACCTTCTACTACGCAGAGTTTCTGTACAATAAAATCACAGGGCATAGTGCAAACCGAGAAAAAAAGTGTCTACCTGCTCCTTATTAATTATAAATCCATAAACACGCACACACACGCTTGGTGCAGCAATAAAACAGAAACTAGGACGGTTTGTATCAGATCTGGCACGACGCTATTTTTTTCTCACCAGCGTTGTGCAATGGGACAACAGCAGCGTCAGCCTGTAATTTGGGGAGAAACGCGGCAGCTCGTGGCCTCGCTCATGGCGAGCGAGCAGCCGGGGCCACGCGGAGAGCTGTGAGCTGGCGCGGGGGGCCTTGGTGGGGACAGCGGGGGCCGCAGCAGGCACTTACGGCAGGCAATGTCCAGCAGGTGAGGGGCCGGCCCCCAGAGATGGGGGGAGCCGGTGTCGAAGACCACGGTGACCTTCTGCGGCGGGGTGCCGATGCCGATCTCGCCGTAGTACTGCGCCTGCAAGCGGGTGGGAGCAGGGCGCCGTGAGCCAAACGCCCCAGAGGAAATTCAGGAAAAAAGAGCCCAAGTGATAACAAAAAATGAAGGCTTTGGAAAGGAAGCTGCGAGCAGAGGGAGAAAACCTTCTTTCAGCTCTGGAAGACGCACACACGGGCAGGTTGTGCCAATGTCCCCCCACGCAGGGAGCGATCCGGCACGGAGGCTTCCCAGGAGCCGCAGAGGAGGCAGGAGAGCGGGGGAGCTGGCCGTGCCGGGTGCTTGGCTCCCAGGCAAAGCTGCCTGCAAGCTGCTGGGCGGCCGCGCGGCTCCCGGCCCCGTTCCTGGGACCACCAGGGCCTGGGGCCTTTGGTGCCCACAGCGAGCGCAGACCTCCATGCTGAGGGGACACACACTTTCCCCAGCTCTCCCCAAGGGTCCGCAGCCAGCGCCTGGGGAAGGCTCGGCCTCGGGTGAGTATCTGGGTGGGCCAGGGCCCTCGGGAGCGGGCTGAAAAATGCCAGAGGGGTCAGGCTTTGGCCTTTTCCAAAATCCCCATGCACTCAATTAAAAGGAGGGTCGGGAGGGACAAAGGGAAAACAGAGTTGTCCAAGTTGCCTGCACTGAGCTCCCATCCAGGGCGCTTAGCAGTAACTAGGGGCTGCTGGTTGAGTAATTAATAATCCGCTGCAATTAACCGCAATGGGACAGTTGCTTCCGGTAGTTCTCTAATTATTGCTGAAAACAGACCCGGCACGTGGGCCAGGCGGGCGGGGGTAACCTGGGCCCGCTGCCGCCCTGCGGGGGCGAGTTGGGGTGGGAAAGCCTGTCCAAGGGGAGCACCCACCTTGCCCGGCAGAAAAACTGAGCTGTGGAGCTGCCCTGTCGCCACCTAAAAATATCCTGCTGCCAGAATACCGGCTCCCACCTTGTCACCCGTGGTTACCATCAAGGTCAAATCCCTGCAGAGGAGCAAAGTGCTGCCTCACCTTGCAAGGGAAGCCTGCAAGGGGCTGCCCGGGGGGCTGCAGCCAGGGGTCCTCAGCGCCTGGCCGAAAGCGCTGTGCAACCCCGTGCGGTTTGCAACATGCTGAGCAAACACTCGGAGCTCTTCCCAGACACGCGGCGTGCCGCCGTGCCCCGAGGGGGCTGGGGAGACCTGGGTGGCGCAGGA
>NW_010583639.1:198233-209755 GCF_000705375.1 Tinamus guttatus
GCAGAGGCGCGGAGTGGGTTGAACAAAGGCCCCCCCCCCCTGCCACTCTACGTTCCCAGGCTCGGGTGTTGCGGGCGCCCCGGCCAAGGCACTGGAGCTTTTCAGCCCATGGCAGGGCTTGGAGGGAAGAGAGTTCGCAGGCCAGGCCGGGACGAGCTGAGCCACCGGCAAGGAAGGCGACGAGCAAGACGCAGCAGGCTTGGGCGCTGCCGGCACGCGTGGGAGGCCTGCGAGCAAACACGGAGTGCAGAGCATCCGCACGCCGAGCTGCGAGCTGCTGGAAAACACGGCGACGCCAGGGCTGCTGCGACGCTGCTGCCAAGCCCGGGGATGCGGCCCATGAACAGAGCCGGATTCACTGGCTCCGGCTCTGGCAGTAACTTTTCCCTGAGCAGTGCCAGGACCTCACCTGCTCCCAGAGCTGCTGCCTGCACCAATGTAAAACTCACTCTAAACCCCACACATCTGAGCAGCACCTGCATGTCCCCAGCAGCCCAGGGAGCCCCACGGTCTGTGAGTGGGCTGGAAGTCTCCAAGGGTGTGCAAAGGCACGGCTGGGCTGTATCCGATCCCTATCCAGCCCTCTTGAGTGCTCCTCTCCGGCCAATGCTCTCTGGCCAGGGTGAGAGCCCTGGCTGGCATCCTGCACAAATATTGCTGCTGCCAGCCAGGGCTGCTGTCACCCTGGGCAGGTACTTAAGTATAGTTGCCAAAGCCCAAGGCTGCAGGGTGGCTATTGCTTGGGTGGCCTTCACCCTGCCCAACCCCATCACGCTGCGGGGCAAGAGCAACTGCCCGGCTGTGGCCCAAATCCCAAATCTGCCACCCCACGTCATCCGGATCCCCTCCGCCCCCACGCTGCTGGGTGCTGCCTCAGGCAGGCGGCTCAGGGTGTTGGTCACACCGGAGGTGTTTCGCAGCAGCCACCCCGAAATTTCAGGGGCCGCGTGACGGCTGCTTGACGGGAACGGGACAGATGTGGCACCCATTGCATCCGCTGATCTCCTCCCACGCCAGGATGTGATGGGCACCCAGCACTAGGATCAGGGCCGGTGCCTGCACTGCCCCTGTCCCAGGACATCTCACGGCCCTGCTGGGTGCACACCGCAGGAGAGGACAGCTTGTAGCTCTGCAGGCTGGCAGTCCCACACAGTCATGTCACCCGTTTCTTGCTGCATGGGGCACTTTGCTTCCTGGCAAACCATAGGGATGGGAAAAAAGTGATTTTGGAGGCAGGAGTTTGCTGGGATGGAGGAGGGGAGCAGCCACTGCTGCCTGGGCCGTATCTGCAGCCAGGGATCTACCTGAAGTGCTGGGCTTTGACCCACTCTCTGCTTTCTGCCTGGCTGCGTGCGAAATGGCACTGGTGAGTGCTGGGTGCCGCAGGGCTAGGGAGCGATCCCGCTTGTCCCCGTGCTGGCATGGTGCTGAGTCACGCTCGCGGCGAGCATGCGGCAAGCACAGCGGCACTTGCAGAACCGAAACCCATGGCCCTTTACTCGATTTGGTGCCGCCGTCGTGCCGGCGTCAGCGCTCGAGGCACCCCGCTGGATTTCAGTCACCCTCTGGGAAAATACTGCAGCGTGAGTGCACTGCAGAAGCAAACAGCACCCCAGGGACAGCCTGAGAGGCCAAAAATGCAGTTATGGGCCAAATTCTCTCTTTCCTGTGCTTCCAGGTGCAACAAGCTGGAGACGTGGATGTGCAATGTGGACTCCAGTGAGCAATTCACTTTGTGTAAGCCCACGTATTAATCTGTGCATAAATCTGTCGTTATATCCCTTTTCCTAAGCACAGGCCTCACTGTGTGCCAGAGCCAGGATTTTCCCATGCGGATGCCTGGAATTAAGGTCTCAAAACTGCATTGAAGCTCCTTGGCAAGAGCAAACTTGTTTTCTATGTTTTGTTTTTTTTTCTTCGTGACCTCTGAATTCCTCTGTGTCTGAGATCTTTTGCATAGAAGCAACATTATATATTAAAGGAGACTGGATCATGTGCAAGGCCCCGTGGAGCACCAAGGAGAAGCAGGGTGAGGTGGCCTGCCTTGAAGAGCTGCCGCCCTGCGGGGACGGAGCCGTAGGAAACCGGAGAGGCTCCCAGAGGAGCAGTTGGGCAAGATGGGAACCTCATTAAAATAAAAGGTGGAAGACGTTATTACCGTCATTCGGCCTTTCTGGGTGTTCACGCTGGCGGGGTTTCAGCCTGCCGGCGGTGAGTCACGGGCTGAGGCGTGCTCGAGCTCCCGCGCAGGTGAGCCTCGCGCCGCGTCGCTCCTCCGCCTTGGCCCCGAGCAGCTGCGAGCCCCAGCCCGCAGCTCCCCTGGGACAGGGAGATGGGGGGCAGCCCAAGGGGGTCAGAGCACCTGCGAGAACAGGTCCCTGGCAGACAGATGGCAAAAACGGGGACAACCTTTGGATCCCCAGAGAGCAGCCAAAGTGTGGGAGAAGGAGCAACCCTTGCAGGAGAAGTGGGCCAAAAGTCCTTTGCTGCGACAAGCCTGGAACAGAAGTGTTTGGCGCTGCAGCCCTCGCATGAAGCAAGCCCTGAAAGCCTGATGCTTCCTTCCCTTTTTCCATTTTGGGCATGTTTCAGGCACATTTTGCCTTGTCATCCTTCCGCCTGTGCTGACAGTGCTGGTTGACAGGCGCGTGGTTCCTCCACAGCCCTCATGCTGCAATTGCTCACGTGCACCAGCTTCACCCTGCACAAAATAAGCTTTTCTGGTGCAGGGTGAAGACCCCCTGCCCCATGTGTTCATCTGTGCTGGCCGTGACTCAGCTAATTCCCTCTTGCTAGAGTCGTTGCCTGGGTCAGCATTAATTTATTGCTCGTGCTGGCTGCAAGAACAGCGACCACTTCCCTTGCTGCCACAGATATGCTGGGCCTGGAGCGGGGGGATGCAGGACACAGCGCGTGGGGCAGCTGACTCCTGTGAAACCAGGACACGTGCCCGTACCTGCTTAGCAGGCACCTTTGGAGGATGCTCTAATTAATGTTTGCTCAGCGATCGGAGATGACAAGCACTCGGCGCTATTAGCGAGCGATTAGTGCTTGATGCTGCTGATGGTGCTGTTGCTCGGAAGGAAGCCAACACGGAGAGGTAGCAGCACAGGCTGGGGAGGAAATTCTATTAAATTAAGGATATGGCATCTTCTGCGGTTCAGTGCTTGCCTTCGATGCCCCTTGTGCTGCAGAGAGCTAACCTGACACCTCTGAAAGGTTTCCTGTGATTTCAGCAGCACTAAGACAAGCCTAACGTCCTTGGTGTGACGTCTGTCCATACAGGGCGTGGGTACTTAAACCTAAGTGATTACACCAAGTTACTTCTTCCCATTGCTGTTTATCACTGAGCACAACTGTGAAGACAGGAAATCTCAGCAGCAGCAAATCATACATGTCTCCGTCTTTATTAGAGGAAAAATCATTGGTGAGAGTGACACCTGTAAATCTATTTAAGAAATTGCTTTCTGATCCACTGACATATAAAAGCATAGTCATCTTCATTCCCTTTATCCATCATCCCCAACTCCTTTGGCACCTGGCATTTTGCTGGGTTCATGCTCCCGTGCTAGCTGCAAGCAAATAGGCAGGTGGTCCACATGGCACATGTTCATCGTGCTTCTCCCTTAGCCAGGCACCTGCTTTTCCCTGCCCAGAGAGGCAGTTAGTACATATTTTATTACCAGTTCTGGTCAATCCCCCCAGCATCCTTGTTCCCACTCAGTCTTCCCATTTTTATCCTTGTCTAACTGTTTTTGAGATCTGCTGGGTTCTTCTGAGTCCCAAACTAGGGCCAATATTGAAATAAGGATAAAACATGGTAGACGAATCGCTGTGGTGCAAATGAGGTAAAACAGAATGGCTGTGGCAGAGAGGATGGGGCAGCTTGCAAACCACAGACCTGTTTGAGAGCAGGATGATTAAGTTAAAAATAAAGAGTCCCAAGAGAGATAATTTTCCACCTGTGATGGTGGTCTCAGAGATTTTGTGCATTTGAGGAGGCTTTGGTGTGCCCTTCTGGAGCCTGGAGCAGTTCAAGCCCTGAGCCCCTTCCTGGGAAGCCCATGTGGGGCAGACTGGATTTACTGGGCCAGTCGGCAATACCAGTACTACGAGTCATTGCAGCCATGTGTTTTCATGCAGTTTTTCAACTGCATGCTTTTCTCACGCTGCAATTTCAGTTTCATGAAATCTGCTGAGTTTCAAGCAAATATGATTAAAAAATAAAGCTCTATTACCCTGAGATGGATCATAAAATTCGCATCTCAGAACTTTGCAGAAAACAGCTGCGATGAAGAGGTAGCATCACGCTGGCTTTTTGTGTCATCAGAAGGGGGAGGCCAGCAGCCTATTTTAGACCATTTAGCAAGGCAGAGCCACACCAGAGGGGACCAAGGGACCCCAGAAGGTTTATCTTTGGTGGACACTTAGAGGCACACTGTTTTTTCTTGCTCACTGCCCTCAAGAAGGGGCCCATGTGTTGGTGACGCCTGTCACCCCTGCGGTGACGCTGGGTGGCAGCAGGAGCGCAGCACGCTGTCCCCTGGTGGCTACTGTGGAAAGGACTGGCACCTGCATGTGCTTCCTGGGACTCAGCACCTCCCAGGCCCGGCCTGAAAATGTGCAGGCCCTTCTCCTTCCACCGGAAGTTTTGCCTTGAAATGACCCAATCCCTCATGTTGCCGAGAGAAAGGACTGCTGGCCCTTGGTGCCCAGCCCGTCATCACTGTGAGGGCACCCAGGCAGAGGGAACACCCACTTCTTGAGCCCCTTGGATGTTATGAAGGCCATCGTCAAAGAAGATGTGGGGCTGGATCTGGGTGAGGATGGGGCCCTTGGGAGCCCCGTCCATGAAGAAGGCCTCATCAATGGCCAATCCCCATTCCCGAAGCGTCTTGATGGCTCGGACGCCCATGTCCCGGCCGCTGCGGGCTGTCACCAAATAGGTGCGGATGGGAGATTTCTCTTGGCGGAACTTCTTTCGCATCTTCCCGAGGTGCATTGCAAAAGCCTTCAGAGGACCCTGGAATTACACAGAGAATTGGGAGCAAGTAGGAAGAAGTGGCTGCTCTGCATAAAAGCAGATGGATAGAACACAAGCTACCCTTTCCCACTGTGGGGTTTTCCAGGCTTTTATAGAGCACAGACCTGCAGGGAATGGATTTGGACAGTGTTGGGTTGGCACTGTGCATTCATACACTGTCCTTGGTTCAACCCTGAGGTGGTCAGAAGACAGTGCAGTACTGTGGTGCTGATGCTAATCCTGGAGTGACCAGGGAGGTGCATTCCAGCTAGCGGCACCATTGGGTCTGAAACCCACAGTGACTTGAATCGCAAGAGGTCCCAATGGTGCCCCAAGGGGCATTCTGGATGACCACGGCTGACCTGCCTCCAGCTATTTGAGACCCAGGGCTTGTTGTAGAAGACATGTCAGTGCAATGCTGGATCAGGCCTGCAGCAACGGCTGGGAACTGGCTAACGTGCAGGGAAACAGTAAGGATTTGTGCTTTTTCTTCTACAAGGGGCTCATGGCAATGTCCTGGCAGAAGAAAGAGACATTTGCAGCATAGTGCAAACTGCCCGTGCAGCCAGGGCAGCTGGCTCACCTCTCCCATGGGCACGGCCTCCATGGCCCTCTCATACTGCACAGCTCCCTCCAGTCCCTTTTCCCGAAAGACCTGGTCCGTCTCATCCGAGAAGAGCACAGCGTCGCCATCAAACACCACGCGCAGTTGGGTGCTGGAGGTCTGCACCTCCTGCTGGAAGACGAGTGCTGCAGAAACCCCTGTGAGACACAGTGTAGGGGGACAAGAGAGGGGATTCAGGTAGGACACCTTGTCCAAGGAGCAGCTTGTGCATGAGCAGCTCCTCCCTGAACTTCTGCCATGGCCTTATCTGACACCACAGATGTTTCTGGGAAAGACATGGGTGAGGTTGGGTTAGTGAGGTCCAAGCTGGGATGGGTTCTGTGGGGATCAGCCTAGCCTTCCTGGGGCTATATTGCTTGGGGGTCAAAGGAGTGGCTGCTGGCCAAAGTCTGGAGAGACATCAAGGGCTGTGAGGAGATTCCAGGTAGCTGCATATACGGTAGGCACAGGCCACCCTTCTCCTGGCATGCACTCGCTCTGCCAAGTCCAGGTTTAGTGCCCAGATTTACCACGTCACACTGTGAGTAATAGGGACTGGCACCTCCACCAGATTGGCATAATTGGCTTAATTACGGCTCCCTTCCTCCAAGCTGCTCCCTATCTCATCTGCAGACTGAGATGTCCGGATGAGACACTTCTTAGAGCAATGGTATTCTCCAGGGAGATTTTAGGCATTTGTTTTGTAGCTAAGGAACACCTTTCCCTGGCCCCTCCCTCCCCTTTAAAAAAAAAGAAAAAAAAGAAAAAAAAAAAAAAAGACAAGGCTGTAGTTGATTTGTTATTAACTTAAAAGGAGCTTGGTCAGCTGCTGTGCTCAATACCCAACCAAATCAGTCACATTAATGAGATTAACCCTGTTAGAGCTGTTGGGGAGACCATACTCCCTCCAATTCAGGTCAAGCATGTCCTTAAAGCGGTCCTATTGTTAAGTACATGGTTAATTTTTGTTGTGCTAAGAAAGCAAACTTCTACAGTACCCTTATAAAATCCCAGGAAGCAGGTGATCCCTCTCACCCATCTAGGGAGCAGCAGCAGGACCCAAGGCAGAGCTTTATAGCTCAGTGCTTGACTGCTCTGGGAAAGCCCAGCCCATCTACAGGGCCAGGTCTGGGGCTATGGGACCTGGGCATGGCACAAGGACATCCAGTGGGGCCAAAGGGCCATGTGGGGCAGAGGGGAGAAGGCACCTCTGTGAAGAGCGTTGCAAACATCCGTCCTGTCGGCTGAGAGGAAGAGCTTCACATGGTGGGATTTCAGGTACTGCGTGGAGTCCTCATCGCTGACGAAGCAGAACTTGGAGATCTCCAAGCCTTCAGGCCAAGACAGCAAAATCTGTTAGGGGATAGTGTCCTCTGCCTCATGCCCCCCTCTTCCCCGGATGCAGAAGCACCAAAGCTGGGATACATTCCCTTCCCCATAAAGGAGGTGACAGCCCTGTACCTTGGCCATGATGAGTGCTGAGGGCCATGGTAGGGGCTGCCTGAAATGGCACCATCTAGTGACCTTCCCCAAGGCTGTGCAGGGAACCTGCTGTTCCTGCTGCATCGTCTTTCCCTGTTGCTCCTACAGGAGCCTTTCTGAGAGCCATGCTGGGATTTCACTATAGTCCTGGTTTCTACAGTGGCTGCCTGAGGAGGCAGATGCTGCCCCAAATGCTGGCAGGTCCCACAGATATAAGTACTTGTACAGCAGATAAGGCAGAAGGGAGGGCCCTGTGGCCCCTACAGGGTGCTCTGAAACCCCCAGGAAACTGCTTGGAGCCAGCAGGACTCTGACTTCTGCCAACATCACCCCTTTCTCACAAAACATCACTCTTCCCTGGGGGCTGGGTGGCTCCCAGCACTGGGGTCTGCACTGCCATTGGTGCCTCCCTTTCTTGACCTGTCTGTTCTATATCACCGCAGACAATGGGTGGCCTCATGGCAGCACCAGGCTCCCTGTACCGTAGTGCTTGGCGCTGTTGATGATGCGCACGCCGCTCTCGGGGCTGTTGTTGGAGAGCACGATGACATCGAAGAGGTCCCGCTCTGCTGGGTCACTCGCCAGGAGCTGCTCGTTGACGTGCTGCACTGCCTGTGAGAAGCCAACACGGGCGCCAAACGCTTGCAACAGTTGCTCAGACTAGATTGGTGCTGGTGATGACTTTGCCAGGGATCTGATTTGTGGTGGAGCAGTTGGTGGATAGGGATGGGGGCCAGGCACAGGTAGGACATTGCTTCACAGTTGCCATTATACAGCATTCAGCGTGCCACAAGGAGCCAGGCAGTGTGGGTATCCTGCTATAAGCAGACCCAGGGGGGTAGGGAGCAGGGTGCCATGGCTAGGGCCTCCAGTGGGCCTGCGCATGTGTATCTGCACCCAGGATGGGAATAGTGAGGCTGAAAGTCAGGAGTAGCTCATTGTGATCGACATAGAGCTGGGAGCCAGGTGGAAATGGACTTTCAACCCATGCTCCAAGCAAGATGTTGATGGGGCAGCTCCCCTTGGTGGATGAGGAGGCTGGAAAGCTTGGAAAAGCCACCAAGCCAGGTTAGTGTGCGGTCTCAGCTGGGCTGGGGGCTCACCCGGATGAAGGCGAAGGCTGTGCCTGGGGGCAGGGGCTTGTTCTGGTTGGCCTGCTGGTGCCTCACATACTCATCCTTGCCCTTGGCCAAGAAGAGCTCATGCTCCTCCTCCAGGTCGAAGATGGCCCTGGTTGTCACTGCGATGACCAGCGCCTCGCTGGGGTCTTTCTGTGGAGCCAGGAGGGAGGAGAGGTCAGGAGAGGAAGGTAGCTGGGGCAGGCTTTGGAGGCATCACTCCTGCCCCTTCATTTCTGGCTCTGCTGATGCCTGTGAGGGCCTGTGTGTACCAGGAGTGATATTCTGGCCACCAAGGTCAGGGTGGGTGGCTGTGACAGCCCAACCTGTCAGGTAAGCATGACGCATGCTGAGGACACAGTTCCTGCAGAGGGGATTGCTCCATCGTTTGGGCAGGTCTGGACTTGACATGGCCTGGGTCACCTCCTTGTGCTGAGCTGGGCACCACTGAGCTGCTCAGCGTGCTGCTGTGCTCCCAGCTGTCCTAGAGCCTCAGCCCTGCAGCCTCCTCCTGCTTGCAGGCTGCAGACCTCCCTGGGACTGAAAGACCCTGCAGCCCTTAGAGGGGCTGCTGCGGAGGCTGCCTTTGCATTAGAGGGCTCCAGTTGCTGGACAGGAGCAATTTGGGCCACCACAACGGCATGCTGTGGTTGTCATTGCTGAGGGGCACGTGCAGAAGGTGCTGGAGCTTGGGCAATGTTGAAGCTGCATCCAGGGATGGACTGACCTGTTTTACGCTGGTGTTAAGAACGGTGCTTTCGGTCTCTGCCATCTTCCCTGTTTGGCTTCAACCCGCAGCAAGTCTCTGATGAAACTGGTGCATTAAATGCATCCAAGCCAGAGAGGAAAAATAGGTGGGGAGAAAGGGAAACAGGGTTACACATGTGACCCGCTGGTAGGACAGCCTGAAGAGTGACCTTGTGTCTGCTGGTAGCAGCTCTGTTGGGAGAGCCGCTGGCCGCGTGGCTCCAGACAAGCCTGAGAGCAGAAACCTCTTTCCCAACAGCGGGAACGGAAGGAAAGGAAGGGCAGGCAGCAGAGCTCCCCTTCCCGCTGATAGGGCTAACTTTTGCTCAGCTCTTTTAAGCACTGAGAACCCATTCTGATCTCTCCTTTTAGTTGAACTACCTATAGTTAACAGCAATACAGTTTGTGGACACCATGTATATCAACATATTGCATATATATCCCCCTCCCTGCACACCTGTGCACACACTGCTGGTATGTATACCACATATGATAGGTGCGGGTGTGTATATAGAACCATATCTATATACCCCGCTGTCAAGCACGTACCTTATCCTATTTCTTATTGCCTGATGAGAAACGATTAAAAATTCACTCAAGGTAACAAAGAGAAGAAGAAACTCACGGTGTGTGCTGTCCCTGCTCCTCAGCGCAGCCCGGCCAGCAGCAGCAGCCCAAGCCTGTGGACTTTGTGGGAGATGCTGCTGTTTATATTTGCGGCGGCAGCAGGAAGCAGGCGGGCCTTGCCAGCACGCCGGGATTTGTAGGCAGCCCTGTGGGCTGGCGCTGAGCCTGGCTGCAGCAGCTGGGCTGCTGCCGAGACTGCATTTCCCAGGCTGCGCCGCACGGCCGGCGCCACGCTGGCTGCTGAGCTTCGCCGCGAGGCCCTGCAGCGGGTTATTTATATTTTACCGCCAGGCCTCTCCTCCTGCAGCCTTGAATGAGGAGCAGTCATGCTTTTGACCAAAAATGCAGGGTTTGTGCGCTCGGGAGGCCAAGTGGGCTCGTGACGCCATGTGCAGCTCAGTGAGCCATCGCAAAGCGACGAGCCAAGGGGTCCCCTAGTGCGGTGCTTTCACGCTCGGCTTCTGAAAGCTAGCTCTGTGCCTGGCAAGCAAAAAGATGCTCAGACATTCAGGTTTTAGCACAAAACTGAACGCCCGGTCCCTGATGGATTTTTTTTCTGAAGTAACTGGGACTTGGGGGTGCCTCTGGCATGCCACTGGCACCTGTCGCCCCTTGGTCCTCTGCATCCCTTTCAAAGGGCAGAATGAAGACATGTTCTTTTGGTCCAAATTTATTGCATCTCTTGATTTCAGGTGGCCAGGGGGACTTCTCTTGTGGTCCACACCTCTCTTGTGGCACTGCAGGCCATGCTGGGGTTGCAATGCCCAAGTGGCTGCTGGAAAATCCAGCTGGGCCCATGGGTTGGGGCCATCCTGCGCTGCCGTCATTGGCGGCTGCTCGCCAGGCACCTTCCTCCTGTGGTTTCATATCGCACCACACTCCCGGCTTCCGGCACCACCGCATATTTCAGCCGTGACAAGGTGAGCTTGGGGTTAGCTTTGCTCCATTGCCAGGGAGGGGAGGAAGGAGCAGGCATAAGGTGCGTGCACTAGGGCTGCCTCTGCTGACGTTGCGGGGGCTTCGTCACGCAGCGTATTGAGCCCGCGGATGCTCCTGAGACCCCCCAGGCAGCAGGCCTCTGTCTGCCCCAGGAAGGGGTTTGCAGAGTGCCCGATACAGCAGCACGAAGTCAACAAAACAGGGAAAAACCCTCCCTTGAGATAAAGCTGGCGCATGAAACAGCCCTGTAAAATATCGGCTTGCCGGTCCCCGAGGTGGGGCTGCTCCCGGGTGCCAGTTCCTGCTTCAGCGGCTCCTGTGCTGTGGTAAGTCCTGATGGCTCCGGTCGCCCCCCTGGCAGCTGGCATCCCTGCATTGCTATCCCGGGGGGGTTGAGAGAAAGAATGGAGTGAGTAGCGGGGCACTGCAATCACCAAATCCCTCAAAATTTCGCTATTTGGAAATGCCCCTTTCCCTAGTAGACCAGGGTGTCCCGAATGACCCTGGGCAAGTTGCTTAATCTGCATCTTGCTTCCCCAACAGAGCTACAGGGATGATGCCGATCCCTCTCTCCCTGCATGGGCTCCCTGCTGCCCTTCCCTGGGGAAATGCAGGACGTGAAGTTGGGGGGACGCAGTGTGCCCGCTGCAGCAGGGCTTTGTTGGAGGCTCTTTGGGAATGTTTTACTGCAAACAAGAGGGAGGGACTGAATGAATCCTTTAGCTGCGCTGGGGGAGCCCTTAGGAGAGCAGTGTGTTGTGTGCGTGTTGCGGGATGCCGCAGGGTACTGCTGGCAGCGGCCCTCCCTGGGGACGCTGTGCGTGCAGGGAGCCCGCTCCCAGCGCTGGAGGCAGCGCCGAGGCCCTGGCGGGCAGAGCCAAGGTAAATACGCACATACCTTGGCACCTCCGTCACGCGAGCTACGGGGAGGAGCGCCGCCGTCCGTGCCTCGCGGGGCAGGGCCCCTCCTGCAGCCCTCTCC
>NW_010583639.1:216129-242976 GCF_000705375.1 Tinamus guttatus
CCGGGCCGCCCCGCCCCCCCGCCTCGCCCCCCGCCACGGCTCCTTTCTGCGGGGCAGCCGTGGGGCGGCGCCCGGCGGGCGCCGCGGGCCCCCGCATGCGGTAGAATGCGCCGGGTAAGCAGCAAACTTTGCCCAACGGTTGGGCAGGCGGCACAGCAAAGTTGGAGCGAGGTAAGGAGTTCTCTTCCCCTTTCCCCTTTTCTTCCTTCTGCTCCCGGCACAGTCGTTGCCCTTGTGGCCCCAGGAGCCTCCTTCACCGCCATGGGCAGAAAGGGAGGGGGAATGTTTTCTTCATTGAGAGAGTGGGAAGAAAAGTGCCTCTTTGCCAAGCTAAGCATGAAAAATAGGGCTGAGACCCAGAGAGCAGAAATCCTCCACCCCACAGCTGTCCTTTGGATTTGAATTTTTTGTGGTGACACCCAAGCTGTGCATCTTCGCTTGCTTTCTCGGTGCCAGCCCTGAGCAGTGGGGGAATGTTTCACGGGTCCCTTTGGGGAAGTTCGAGACATCCTAGGCACCAACATGAACACATCAGGTTGTTCCAACAGCAGTTGTGTGGCTGTGAAGCAGAGTGGGTGGTACTGTGACCTCCAGTGTCCCTGAGTGTGAAACCACCAGGGATTTATTTTGTCTCAGACACAAGATGTCCCAACCCTGCCTTTGTTGATATTTCAGGCCTAAGCAGAATGGAGCAGTCACAGAAGCAGCACAAGGATTTCATTGCTTTCAAGCTACTGGAAAAAAAATGCCACTGCAAGAAGGACAGTGTCACAGGTGAGTTGTGGTGGCATACAGCAGAACAGGCTTGAGGCTTGCAGGTGCCACCGGTGGGCTAGTGTGAGCAAACAGACTGCTGGCCAGAGGTTGGGGTGGGAGGTGCACATCGGCTCTGTCCTCCGTGGTGGAAACAGTACCCCTTGACCAGTCTTTCAGCTTTTTACCCTTGATTATAAAAGACTGCCTCAGAAATATCCTTTCAGGGCAACTGAAGTAAATCTCCTGGAAATGCTGAATTTAGCATCTGTGTCTGTGATGATTTGTAGCGTGTTAATAAAACAGGGATTTCTCAACCAGCCTCACTAACCTCAAAGCTGATGAAACCCCTGTAGGCAGTTTTATTGCAGTTCAATTTAAACAGAAAGAAGCTTGAAGTCAATGAGGAGTAAGAGTTAAACCAAGCTGAAATGAGGCCTTGACCTGCAAACACCCAAACACATTTCTTATTTTAAGTATGAGTAGCAGAGATGGGGAAGATAGTAGATCTCCACACAGCCTCAGCAACTCAGCAAGGGTTTCATCACCCTTCCTGTAACATGGACATTAGACATCTCCATGAGAACTAGTTACCCAGGGGCAACCATCCCTTCGTGGGGAAAAAAGCACATTTAAGGTACGAATCATCCGTCTGCCTTGGGATGAGAAAAATCACACCCTTGAATTACTCCCTTCTGTCCATTGCTGGTGAGTAGACTGGAGGTGGCTGTCTCAAATGCTGACATCTGCATAGTCAACATCTGGGTTTCCTCAGATGAAATCCACCCTCAACATTTGCAGAATTGGCCATATACTGCATTAATTAAGCCACTGTGGGCTAATGTTTGTAGGAAAGGCCCTGCAAACCTAGACACCTAGGTACATCTAGATGGGAAATATTTTGCTGTAATCTTAAGTATTACTCAGACCAGTCTTGAGAAAGAAGTCTGAATTTTGGTGTGAAGGGCATCACTTAATACATTCCAGTTAAAACAATTAGCCTTCATGTTATGAGCAGCTGGTGGGGAACTTTTTTCTGGATGTGACAAAGAACAGGTTAGAAACAAATTCCTGAAGGTTTATCTCTTTAAAGGGTTGTATTCATTTTCTCCCAGCCATGACTTTTGGGTATGTTCTAAACTGGTCTGACTCTGAACCTCACACTGGATGCAAGCTGCCCGATCTTTGTGCCTGAAAGGCTCTGGCAGGCTGAATTTAAGGCTTCCATTTTCCTGTAAGGGTATGTTATACCATGACATGGGGTGGGGGCAAGCAATCAGAACCAGGACTGTCCTCTTGCTTAACAGCAGTAGCCCATGGCAGGGGGGTTTCTAAGAGTTACTCTTTGAGCCTGTTCTTGAAAGATGCTCGGTGGGGTTTTGTGTGGATTTTTTTCCATCTCTATTCTTTCCTAGTGTGAGCTCAACCCCTGTCTTCCCAGGCCTGATTGTGAAGCATCTCCAGAAGACTTTCCAGAGGCCCATCTCCTTGCAGCTGTCTTCTCCCATGGCCCTTTCTCAGTGCTGTTCAGGTAAGAAAGGTTGTTGAGGGTCTTCATAGCTGCCAAAATTTTTGAAATATGGCTTCTGGGATTATGTTTGCAAAAAGCTAGTGAGTTTGAAACAGATGATTTCTGAAGCATCAGTCCATAGGTTGCCATTGTTTTGCAGGGCAGTCACTGACCTCGGGGAGTCATACTGATGTAGAGCCTAAAAGACAATTGAAGAATGGAGATGTGTTAAACCTTGTTCATTTGAAAACACAGAGGACTCAGTCTGTTCTCTGGACATGATTTGGCTCTTTTAGTGCACAGGATTTAAGGACAGGAAACACGCAAGGATTGTGATCAGGAGTCTGCTCTCTGGAGGGACAGACCCCGTGGGAATGCGGGAGGGCTCAACTCCTGCACACATCAGCTGCCTGAGGCCTGGATATGGACCAGTGTCTGGGCAGAGGAGTTAGCTGTTAGGTTTTCGGAGGGCCTGTGCGCTCCCTCTGAGGCTGTACCAAGCCATGAAGAAAGGACTGGGCTGTGGAGTGGAACAGCTCATTTAAATGCCTTGTTTCTTTCCAAGGCCAGTGTTTTTAATGAAAATACTTGTGTGTCACTGTTTATGTGGGTCCACATTGAGCTGTCCTGTTCCTACAGGCTCTTGTCCAAACTTAATGACAAGTAAAAATGAAGCACACGATGAGAAGCCTGGGGATGTGGCATCGGTAGCCCAGCAGCCTAGCAGGACACCCTGGTCACTGTGTTTGTCAGTGTCGTCAGGAGGGGAAGGCCAGTTCGACCACCAAGCACCTCAGAACAGGCAGAGTGGTCTGCAAGCCCAGGTGAGTGCTCACTGCATGTTTGTGCCTCTGTCCCAGGGAAACAGGCTGGATGGATGTTTGGGGTAGTGGTGGGCAAGGTCTTCAGGGTTTCTAGTACATTCTGGTGGGTTGGACCTCAAATGCTGCTCTGGGCAAAATCTACTGCTAAGTCACGTCTCCTTGTTCTTGCAGTGGAGAGATGAATTTCTGCAGTCTCACAAGTCCTTTCCTGTTTTGCAGATGGATGAGACTCAGAGCAGAGGGGTAGCCCATAGCACATGGTCTCCAGTGCAGGCATCCCTCTCCTGTGCTCTCAGATCCAGTCCTACCTCGGGTCTTCCCCTGCCTTGTCCAGTGGACACCCCTTCCAAAGCCAAGCTTTCTAGCCGTTTCTCCTTGTTCTCGCCACCATTATGGAGCAGCAGCTCTGAATTGGATTCTAGTCCTCTGTCTAGTGTCAGCTCCAAGAAATCTCGCAAGGGTGCCTGGAAAAAGAACCTGCATCCTGAGGATCCCAGGGGTTTGAAGACAGGAGAGCCTTTGTGTTTCCACTTCACAGAACCCATCATTGCTAGGATAACAGACTGCATCTACCTGGGGAACCTCAATGCTGCCTACAGTGGGCGGGCACTGTGCAAGAACAGCATTGACAGCATCATCGATATGAGCAGTCTGCCCAGTGACCGCAGCCTGAGCATCATTCCCTGCACCTGCGGTCGAGGAGGATTCAGGCACAGCTGGTCACGCCTCAAGGTTGACATCCAGGCTCCCTTGGATGGGGAGCATCACAAACTGGGGCAGCCTTACTTCCAGGACATCAATGAGTGCATTGATGCCTCACTGGAGAAAGGGAAGCGTGTCCTTATCCACTGCAGAGATGGTTACTCTCTGGGTCCTACTTGTGTCATCCAGTACCTGATGGTCAAGCACAGCATGAGACTGCTGGCAGCGTATGAGTTTGTGAGGGCACGATACCCACTGAACATCCAGGAGTGCCACCAGGACATGCTGGTGGGTTTGGAGACATCCTTGCAGCCTGGAGACATCAACATGGCTGGCCTGAAGCACTCCCTGTCAAGGAGGATGGCATGGAGCTAAAGGGACAGGGTGACTATGTTGTCTGGCAGCAGCCCTGAAGAAAGCCAAAAAGAAAATGGCCTTAACTTACCACATAAGTGAATGAGGTGACTGTTTTATGTCGGGTATTTAGGACAGATACAAAGGCTATGGCTTTCCTTTGTAGCAGTTCCTAGTGTCTGGTGCCAGCAGTGTGGGGACCTCTTTTAGGGAAATACCAGAGGGAGAAGGAATGTGCATTGTTCTGATTTGATTGTGGAAAAGTAAAGGGACATCAAATATCAGTCTGCTCAGTGATCATGCCTGATTTTTTTACTATAAGCACATTTGCTGGTAAGCAGGAAGCATAGATCCTTACTGCCAATATAATCCTTAGAAATAAAAGCTACTTCCAAATGTGTTAGGAGCCAGGATGGGATCATGTAGGAGCAGAGCCAGTTCTGGCACTGGGGGAACATTCAGAACCGTAGCAAATGTGATCTAGGTACTGACAGATGGAAACATAATGTCCTCTGGTGCCATGCTGACTTAATTAGTCCAGCTACATGACTACATAGTGAATGAAGTGCTTTATAGGGTGCACTGCATGTCGACTTGATGCCTGTAGCATCAAAAGAGGAAGCAACAGGTAGTATAAGGGCAACGAAATGGCCATAAGGGATAGCTTGTACTCAGGGTGTTTCCTGGAAGAGACTAGCCCAAAAGTGCAATACCCAAATCCCTTTAAAATATAGGACAGAACCTCCTTCCTCCTGACTAGGCCTGGCAGAGAAAATGGAGGATGGTCACACTGCTGTGGAGGTGGTGGGTCACACTGTTGTGTGTCCTTCTAGTATGTGGGCAGGGGAAAAAAGAATGGGGACTGATCATCTGCTCCAGGGAGGATGGGGCCCCAGGCTTTTCTCTGTCGTGGCCGGTGACAGGACGATGGGTAACGGGTGTTAAGTTGAAACATAGGAAGTTACACCTCCATATGAGGAAGGACTTCTTTACTGAGAATGACAGAGCACTGGAACAGGCTGCCTGGAGAGGTTGTGGAGTCTCCTTCTCTGGAGATCTTCAAAACCTGCCTGGATGCCACCCTGTGCCACATGCTCTAGGTGTACCTGCTGATCGGGGGGGGTTGGACTAGATGATCTATAGAGATCCCTTCCAACCTCAACCATTCTGTGATTCTGAATGCTGCATCTGCTCCTGACCCCTGTGGTCTTATGCTAACTGGAGAAGCCCTCTGAAGGACTTGATGGGAGTTTCCTTATGCTTTTCTCAAGTTTCTCTGTGAGGAGTTTGTTCAGCCATCACTCAAAACACTTACTCTACTTCATTTAGAAACCACTTTCTAATGTCAACGGTCTCACCTATTGTGGGATGTGTGTGTGGTTGTATGTGTTTGTTTTATTTTTCTTCTGTTCTTCCTGGTGCTCACTGGATGTCTTCCTCCAGAAGGATCTGGAATGCTGCCTTATATTTAGAGAGCTATCCTAGAGTTTGACCTCTGGACAAGGCAATTCTAGGGAATGCCTTCTAAAGGCTTGAAGGCTTGACCTTGTACTCACCCTGTTATGACACTTCACCCTGTAGCCACTGGCCCTCCTGATGTCTCCTTATCCTAAAACCACATCTGCCAGTCAAAACCTTTTCTGGGAACTCCACACTTACCCATTTCAAACCGAACACTTGCAGGTAAAGTGATAACCAAAAGCTGGAACTCAAAGCAAATATATATGTATATATATATATTTTCTTCCTTGCAGGCATGCCTGCACTCTGGAAAGTTCAAAGAGCCTTCATTTCATGGGGCTAAATGAAACTCTTGGGTGCAGATAAGTTTTGGTAAGTTTTGTACTGGTAACTCACCAGTTTTGATTCTTCCTCCAAAAGCTGAACCACTATCTTGAGGACCAGTGAGCCAATAGTTGCTGGAGTATGTGTAGTTGTATACAGAGCTGAAAAAAATGTTGTAGAAACTTTGGAATAATAAAGAGTTTAAGTGAGACAAACGTGATTTACAGAGTTGATACTGAGGAGAAAAGTGAAGCAGCTAAGCTGTTTCTTAATGGATGATTTCTGCTGTTGGCTGGTGGAGGGCGGTCACTGTCTCCCTTCAGACATTTTCCCGGGTAGCTTGCTTTGGTCTGTTTTTTATCTTTCCAGAGAACCTAACTCTTTAACTGGGACAAGCAGAACCTCCTCCTGCCAAACTATCTGCTTTTGCTGGAGACAAGATGGAAGATGGTTGCTAGGTGGGCCTCAACTTTAAATAGTCCACAGCAAGGCCTCCACTAACAAGTTGTCTTCAGAGGCAGTAGCAAGGGATGTATGGTAGAAGCTCCAGGAATTTTAATCTGGATGTTTTGTAGGCCTACCTGGAGCTGAAGACCATCACCACTAAAATGGGCACTGCCTCAGGGACAGGAATATAGAGGAAGTGGCGTGCGGCAAGGCCTGAGAACAGGGAGCTGCAGAGTGAGCTGCGGGCTGTGCAGAGGGCCTGAGAGGAGGATCCATGTGCCTCTCTGCTCCTTTCCCAGCAGAGGGTGCTCGGAAGTCACCATGTGCCCATGCCCTCATCACCTTGGCCACCTTTGTCACAGCCCTTGAGAAGGAGCTGGTGTGACTCGGCTGTGCTGTGCTTGGCTAGCAGGAACAGGGCTTCCTGTGCCCAGGAGCTGCTTCCATGCGGAGGCTGGCTCACAT
Organism: Tinamus guttatus; assembly: GCF_000705375.1. The sequence continues at coordinate 222,970 of NW_010583639.1, forward strand.
GGGGCTGATTCTCCTTGTAGTCCAAAGGTGGCCTGAACTGATGCAATCTACAGGTGGAAGAAAGCGTATTTCTCCTCCTCCCTGGGGTGAGGGATCACAGGCTCGAGCTGCTTTCTCCCAACAGCTACTACCACCCCGACACCACTTCTGATTTTGCAGGGTTAGGTCAATTTCACTATATAAAACATTTAGCCCTTGATCCAGAGAGACAAATCCTGACCAGACCCAGCCTGTGCTGTGGTTTTCTGCCTTCCCGTCTTGCCATGGGACAGGGGAGTGCAGCCCCCCACCTGCTGCAGAGGCAGTCATGGTTTGCAGCAGGGAAAGAATTTTGGAAAGATTTGCCAGGGTCACCTCTGACCTAGCTCAAGAGATGTGGCTGAAGGAAGGGAGCACCTTAAGGCAGAAGGAGATATTGGGGCTCCTCTCTCTATGGGATCTACACACAAACTGGGATCCTTCTGCTCAGCATTCCCACCAGGCGAAGGGCCAAGCTGCTCAAAAGCAATGCGTAGAGCCCTGCCTTGTTCTTCCCTTCTCTGTGCATGAACTATATCTTCAATGGGGAATTTTACCAACGGCTGTACCTTGCAGTCCAGGTCTTGCAGGTAGCTTGCTGCATGTGGGAACCCTGGAGTCCCCATAGCCCCAAGGCCATATCAGCATCAGAGGATAGCCACAGAGAAGAGGGGGAGGAAGACTCCCCCAGCTCCGAGGCGGCTTTGCTTCCTGCTCACGAGCAGCAGCAGTTCTCCCCTTCTCTGCCCTACTGTCTGTATGTGCATTTCCCTGCTACCCAGGGTGGCTGCCCTCTCCTCCAGGGCTGCTTGGCTCGCTTGCCCCGGCCAAGGGAGGTGCACAAGGGAGTCTTGCACATCATTGGTCTGAGAAGGTCTCCATGCCCTTAAAGAGAAGGTGGATTTTCTGCTGAGCCACCCGAGAAGCCCTTTTATACCTCCTTACTCAGCCAGCTGCCTACGGCTCGCCAGTCAGTCCTGTCTGTCCACAGGGGCTTTCAGTCTTCCTCCTCAGGACTTGGGTGAGCTGCTCTGCATGTCTCTTACTGACCCAGCTTGCTGGTAGGGTTGAAATGGAAGCAGATTCATGTGTTTGGGGGAGATAAACGCTAAGAGGGATGGCCTGCTAGGGAAAACGGGTGCTAATAAGCCTGGCTCCACCCTTTGCCTGCTGAAGAGGGTCCGTGCATCAAAAAGTCTGTCTTTTCCAGTTGCTTTCTGTCTCTTTAGTTTCATGCCTTCCCCTCACTTGACTGTTTTTTCCCTCTGGCTTGAATGGAAGGGCAAGTAGAGCTGACCTCCCCAAGGGCATGGGAAATGGCACCCCATCCTCAGCTTGGGTAACTCAACAGTGCTCCTCTACTTACAGCCATTACCCCTGTTCCTCACCTGGCGAGGGCAGTACCTTCATCCCCAAAACTGTCCTCAGAGCTTGGAAGCCTGTAAAAGAGAGACAGATGCTCAAATTTAATGTAACCCACTGAACAGGGGATGTAGAGCCTGGATTGCAGGCAGATGGCTGTGAACTGGGCTTCTCGCTTCCTTTGTACTTGCAGCTTAGATGTCATTGAAGTGGGTGCATGTGCGTGTGTGCAGGAGGCATGAAAGCAAAAATAGCTTGCGTTCCTCCGAGGCCCTGTCCCTCAGCTACAGCTGAGCCACCTGTGGTGGCTTTTGCTTTGCTTTGCCCCAGCCTCCCTGAGTCATGGGGCCTGGCACTGGCAAAAGGCTGCTGTCTGAGGAGACAGCTGCAGCTCCTTGTGCAGCTCCCTGACCATTTTTAGAAGCACTTTCCTCCCCAGTAATGTGATGGGCCTGCACATTTTGTAGGATAAAGTTTCCTCAGGGAGCTTGTCCCTGCAATCTGTATGTCCTCCCGTCGACTCAGGGCCCATTAACACTTCACTTCCCAAGGTGGTCTCCCAGGTCTGTAGGGAGCTGAGTTTGGGGAGGTTGTCTGTCCTGCATGGGCAGGCACTTGGAGTCCTCCTGTTAGTAGGACAATACCGTTAGTAGGAAATACCATTCTGCTAGAAAGAAAACAAAATTGTGTTTATGGGACAACAATTTACAGCAAAATATAGGAGATGCAAAGGTGCTTTTCTCTCCAACACGCTGTGTTGGGCCTATCTAATTTCCACTTAAAGGAAATGCAAGAACTTGTCTGGGGTTGTGGCTTTATCAGCTCGACAAAAAATCCTTTCAAACCTCTTCTGGGTTGTTTGTGCTGTGGATGTTGCAAAAGGCGCTCTTGCACCATGCAACGTAGCCAATATGCTCTGGAGTCCTCACTACCTGCACTTGCTGTCTGACTCAACGCCCATAGTGTTGGAGCCTCTACAAGCCTCAGCACATCTCTTGCTCATGAAATGGGGCAGAGCTGTTTGCCCTGTATTGAAGGCAGGGAGGCTGAGGCCTGAAAGATCTGCTTTTTCTGTTGTTACGGAACTATATAGTGAGAACTATATGACAGAATCAAGTCCAAAAATAGCTGCTTTTCACCCTTTGTCCATCCCTGCATAAAGCGGTTTTCCTAGGGGTCACAGAAGAGATGTGTCTGCAAAAATTACTGTGGCAAATCTCTTGCTTTTTCTGCCCCAGACACTGTTTTGCCCAGTGCCACAGACGCTGAGGTTTGGGTGTGAGGAAAGAGGCATGTGTTTGGCTCCCATCCATAGACCACAGCCTGCCTCCCCATGTGATGAAAGTTTGGGGAAGTTGCGAAATAAGAACAAACCTATTCCTCTTTTTGACTAGGGAAATCTTGCTTTGTTTTTAAGATGAAGATCATCATCATCATCATGAGTAATTGTGAAAACCTTTTTCTTTGTTTTTTATTCCAGGTTCACAACCACTTAAAGCAAGATGGCTGAGTAAGTTCCCATTTTCTGTCTCTAATGTTTTATTGGCCTTTTAAAACTTTTAACTACCTTTTTTTTTCTTACTTTTCAAGATTCCTCCACTTGTTTCTCATTAAGTTACTAACTGCCTTTTTTCTCTCTCTCTCTTTTTTTTTCCTTCCTTCCTCGTCCATCTCATTCTTCTGAACAGTGACGAGGTAAGTGTGTTTTGTGTTGCTGGGCTTTTTCTTTTAGCAATGCTTGTGACACCAGCCTTGGCTTCATGGTTCCTCCTTAGAAAGAAAGCAGCTGCTCAGGAGGAAGAACAGCCCAGGCTGTTTTCTTGATGATTCCTTCCAGTAAAAGTGGGGAAAAACAGAAAACAACAACAACAAACTTTTAAAGATGTTCCTTTCTGCCAGTTTCTGGCTTGCAGTCAGGTGCTAAGGCTTTTTTTCCCTCTTTTTTTTTTTTTTTTTTCCCACGCTGGCCACGAGATGGTGCTGGGAACCCCTGCCTGGAGAGCAATGGCTGGTGGTCCTGAAACCTGTTCTTTGCTTGCACTGCTTCTCATTCCCCATATTTATTCCCTCACCTTCAACCTGCACAACATTGTCAAATAGCTTTTCACAGATGATCCGGTATGGTCAGCTTCTAGGGGAACATAAAGATGATGGAGATTGCATGCTTAGGTGTTCTCCCTGGTTTCCAGTAGAACAGGAGCAGGTCTGGGTTCAAAACCTTGAATAGTTACACTGGAGTTTCATTGAGTTTGCAAGTTCTGGGAGGGTTGTATGTGGCTTGTCACAGCAGAATTCACTGCCTCTTTCAACAAAGTTTGTTTGTTCTGTGTTTGTTCTTCTGGGGTTATATCTTTTCTGTGGTGTTGAAATCCCACCATTGGTGGCAGATAGTCATGTAATGCATGTCTTCAAACAGAGGTGGGTTTTGTGCAGACTGAGATGGCTCTGAATCAGCAGCAGACCCAAACTCCCTCCTAGCCAGTGCAAGAGACATAGCAACCAACACCAGCTGTTGGTTCTGCCAGCATCGCTCCACCTCCCCCCTTAGCAAGTTGCTCAGTCCTCCATCTTTGGCTGGCACTTCCCCAGATGTTGAAAACAACACAAGCTTGGGCTTGTCCTCACCTAGAGAGAAGAGCATTTCAGGAAAGCCCAGAATCTCCACAACATGGAGTTGAGGTCCAACAGGTACTTTTAATTCCCCACCAAACCCAGCACTCCAAAGAGGGATGGAAGAGCACTGCAGAGTCCTCCACCTCTTTGAGGCCTTAGCACCATCTGTATATGCAAAACAAGTCAGATTTTTTGCATTGCACTCTGTAGATCCTTATCCACTTCCTCCTGCATGTAGCAGAAACTCACACCCAAACACTGCTTTCTTCTCCCCCACAACTGCATATCAGATGTCAGAGTGCATTTCCCCTGCCCCAGCCACACTCAGACTTGCTCTGCCTTCTGGGCAAAGGGCTGAGGAAACAGCTGCAATGCAGTGACAGATCAAGGTTGCAGCGTCTTTTGCAACCAGGAGACCTGTTGCTGCTGTCCCAACACATCATGGGCACAAAAAGGCAGGCTCAGTCTCCACGCTCCCCAAAACATAAAGATTTATAGAGCTGGAGAGTGCAGTGTATCAATGCCAGATGAGAAATACATCTGGCATTGGTGGCTTTTGTCCTGCAGCCACAGCCTTGCTGCCCTCCAAATCTTCTAGTTTAACTGGCCAGAACAGGCCCTGTGCTAGGTCTTTTCAGCCCCACATATTCATGTATTCATGTGTTGGGCTGTTCCCACATGGGTGTGCCATCAATCTCTCAGAAAGAAATCGCACAACTTCCTGTTATCCAGGAGTGTTGGAGCCTGTTGACTTGCATGGAGAGCAAAACCCTCTTCTGAGCAAAGAGGATATTGTAAAAGATTCTAAAAAGGTTTAAAAAAATCCAAAGAAGCCAGGCTTAGATCTCTGTTTTATATGCATCTTTATTTGCACTATTTTTACCTGAGGTCTAGTTTGTGGAGTTTAGATGCCTGAGATTAGCAAAGCCAGATTCAGCAAAGCCTCTTTTCAGAGTCCAGCCAGTCTGGGGACCAACTGTGTGTCAAGGTATGCTCACTGGCTGCAGCCAGCTCCTTGGCAGGAATGGATAGTGAGGTTATATAGCAGAGTCTAAACGGATAGTGGGGTTATACACAGAGGGGAAAAGAAGCAGAAATGGACACATGATAACCTGCCTTTCTCTCTTTCCTCCTCCTCCCACTTGCAGAAAAAGAGTAGGGCAGCCACTGCCCGTCGGCAGCACCTGAAGGTAGGTGGCATGGCCGGGTCTGGCTGAGGTATGTTGTGCTTACATCCCCTTGCTTGGGGATGCCAGTGTCGCGGAGGCAGGGAGCTCCCCGTCGGCAGAGCTGTCTCTCTGGCTGGGGTCTGCCACAGCTCCCTTGCTCTGCCCTTGCCTCCCACCTCACTGACCTCCTCTTGCTGCTTTCCAGAGTGCTATGCTCCAGCTTGCTGTCAGTGAAATAGAAAAGGAAACAGCTGCTAAGGAGGTGGAAAAGCAGAACTACCTGGCAGAGCACTGTCCTCCTCTGTCATTGCCAGGATCTATGCAGGAGCTTCAGGTAATGATTTATTTAATCCTTTCACTGTGATGGACCAGAAAGGATTTGGCTCCACCAGTCAGCATAGTGGAGCTATGTCTTCCTTCCTATCTTGGCCCTTCTCTGGATGCCTCCCTCCACGGTGGAGGCAGAGACAAGGGAGATGCAGGGGTACTAGCACCCCCAAAGACATTCTGGGGGATATCTGGCAGTGCAGGCCCAGAAAGGCAGATTACAACTTCTGTGGGGTATTTTATGTGCAGTGCTAAGGCCACAGCCTTCTTTCTGCAGTCACCTGATGACATGCCCATGCCTGGGTGGATATCATGGAGCTGGCTTGAGTGCTAGCCTGGGGTGTCCCTGCAAGAGAAGGGGCTAGCTGGCCGGAAAGTCGCGTCTCTGATGGCATGTTGAGGCAAAAGTCCTATGGAGTTGGTGGAACAGTGAGCAGTAACTAGCTTGCAAGCCACCCTTCACTGTCTTAGGTCAGTCGGTCTTGGCTGATGAACTGATCCTTCCCCAGTCTTCTGAGTGGGGATCTTTCAGAGCAGAGGAGGAGGCACAGGTCAGGGGAGAGGAATCACATGTGTGAGTTCTTGTACTCAGCTTTCCTCTCTGTTCTTCATCCAAGGACCTGTGCAAAAAGCTTCATGCCAAGATAGACTCAGTGGATGAAGAGAGGTATGACACAGAGGTGAAGTTACAGAAGACTACCAAGGAGGTGGGTTTCCTGTGGAGTGATCCCTCAGCCACTTCAGAGGAGTCTCCATGCTTATGGAGCTCATGCTTAGCTCCTCCTCACACCAATTGTTGGCACCTAGTCCATCTCCTGAAGCTGATGCCCCCCTCTCTCTCTACCTTCATTTCCTCCCCACAGCTGGAAGACTTGAACCAGAAGCTGTTCGACCTCAGGGGCAAGTTCAAGCGGCCGCCTCTGCGCAGGGTGCGCATGTCTGCTGACGCTATGCTGCGGGCTCTGCTGGGCTCCAAGCACAAGGTCAACATGGACCTCCGCGCCAACCTGAAGCAAGTCAAGAAGGAGGACACTGAGAAGGTATCCCTCCCATACACCAGGCCCATGGTCCTGGGGACCCCAAGTAGCAGATAGGCCTGAGGGTGACCCCAGTGTTTTCTCCTGCATCTCCCACAGTATTGAAAAAGTGGAGGGTAGCCCCCAAAGTATGCGGCGGTGTGGAACTGGGCTCCTTGAGCTTATGAGAAGGGAGAAGTTCTCTGGTGTTTGCAGTGAGATTTCCATGGCTGGATGCATGAAGGACATTGTCCAGCCAGCAGCAGTGGCACAATGTTGCAGGATGAGCCACACCAGCTCTGCTGTGGCTCACATGCATGGGGGTGAGCAGAGCTCGAAAGCTCAGGCTTGGGGCACGGGAGGCTCTGAGCTGGGGCTCTGCTCCCCCAGGATTTGGAGTTTTATCTCCGAACGCACTTTGGCAGGGAGGAAAGCTCTACAAACTGTCCAAAAAGTACTTTAAGGGTAGAAAATCACTTCCATATTTAATGCTGCCCCAAGGAAGTCACTTTTAAATCACAGGGAAGTCCTCACATTCATGGGCTCCGCTAGCTACTGGGATGGTGGGGTGGTAGGCTGAAGGGCAGTGCGCGTGAGGCCATGGGGCATTGCCAGCTGCTCTGCCATGCATGCCTCTGACCTGCAGGAGAAGGACCTTCGCGACGTGGGTGACTGGCGGAAGAACATCGAGGAGAAGTCTGGCATGGAGGGCAGGAAGAAGATGTTTGAGGCGGGCGAGTCCTAAGCACCCCCTGTCAAAGGCAGTCGCTCAGCACCCGTGGCTCCCGCCTTTCCCCTGTCTCTCTCCCATTTTCGAAGAGCTGTGGGGGGAACGTGATGGTGTAAATAAAATTTGGTAGTGGACTAGGGCCCCTGTCGGCCCAGCTGTGTCTTTTTGGTGTAAGGACCTCTCTGAGCTTCAGGGCCTCAACACTGTGGGGGTTCGTCCAATCTGCAGGTTGCTCGCTGGGGGTGAACAAAAATGGCAGGGCGTGGAGGAACCATTTGCCATGGGAAGGAAATGGGTGAGGCTGGGCATGCACAGCATCAGCAGCCATAACTCCTGCTGCTTCCTCTTCTGCCTTGGCCGGGCTGGGCCCGGCTGCTCCCAGTGGTGGCTGGAGGCCATTGTTGTGGTCCTCATGGCAGCTCCTCAGTCATGCTCCTTTGGCCCTGCCATCTCCAGGTGGTACCTGAGTTGCTCTCCTGCCCTTTGGGCCTTACGCAGCTCATACTGGGGTGCAAGGAACCTGGGGTGGGAGCTGGGGGGTAGACCCCATTCTGTGGCTGCCCCAGCCATGCTATTGACAGGTAAGGTGTGACACCAGGACAATGTCCACACCTTGACCAGCTTGTCACCCAGGAGCACCAGCACCCCGCAGTGTGCAGTTGCCTGCGCTGTGAGCGCAAAGGCAGGCTGCCGTGCTCACTGCCACAGGGTGATACTTCCTGATTTCAAAGTTGACGGCAGAGGCAAAACCTTAAAATAATCCAAAAAATGAAGCTGTCTCCCATCCCCCCAAGCCCGTGAGGTTTCCGGTGTAGCTCACTTCTGCTGAGCACAGGAAGGCTTGAGGCAGCAGCGTGAGCCATCACTCGTCCCCAGCAGAGCTGCCTGCCAGGGCTGCCAGCAAGGAGAGAAGATGTCAGACTCAGAAGAGTGCCAGGCGGGTGCGGAAGGCATGGATCAAGTAGTGGATGAGTCCCCCCTGGAGAGTGAGAGGTGAGGCCTGGGTATGGGGCAGCCTCCTCCATTTGATGGACCTCCCCAAGTCGGGACAGACTTAGTCTTGCTAAATTTCTTATCTCTTCTGACCTCCAAAGCCCTTGGGGATAGGGCTGGGAGGAAGACCTGGGCTTCACCATCCAAGGTCAGCCAAGGGGTCTAGCTACAAGGCTTGGACTTGCTGTTGTGCACCATAGTTAAAATCAGACCCCTCTTTAAGATAAGAGGGTGGAGATTAGCTGCCACTTCTCGAAGCAATCCCGGTGACATCCCACCTGAGCTTTTGGGGGACACGGGCTTTCCAGAGCACTCTCCCTCCCCCCGCAAAAAATGTGATTGCACTTATCTCCCGCTGATACCTCTGGGCTGGGCAGAAGCTGTAGAGCAGCCACCAAGGAGGCTAAGAAGGCATTTGGAAATGTGGTAAGCCCTCCTGGAATAGATGTTCTCTCTGCTGTGGGTGATCTTGGAGAAAAGAGTATTGGAGATACTTAAATCCCTTTAGCTTTCAGGGCATATGAGCAAATCTGCCGTTTTTACCTCTCCTGGATGTTTGTGAAACTGGAGGCTAAAGCCTCAACAGTGTGGCGGCGGGATGTGGTGGGGAGGTGATGCTCTTTCAGAGATCTGAACTCTTCCTGTGTCTATTCTGGAAAATTTTCAGGCTACCTACTCCCATTTTGAGGTTTATACATCTCTCTGCCTGATCTGCCTTGTTGCTTTATTCACAGTGACTATAAACTTGGTCTGTCAGCTCCAAAGCAGACAGTATTCCATAGGGGTTAAAAGAAAAGAGACCAGCAGCAGAGACCAAATTGCAGCTGTCTGTGTGTCAGCTGGTCGAGGAAGACAGAGAGAAGCTCAGTCGAGGTATCACACTGACGTACTTAGATTTGGATTCTGCTGGATTCAGACTGCACGTTTGGGGAGCCTGGGGGTTTGCCTGACTTTTGCCTCTAGCTTCAAAGCTTGCATTAGCATTTTTCCCCCAGGCTGCTGAAAGCTGATGCAGTTCATGTTCTCAGAAAAAAAGAAAACCTTGAGTGACAACGAGAGGAGCAAGGTGTGTCATCTCCTGTCACTAATGGGTGTTGTAAGTGTTTTGCCTGACACCTGACAGCAATTAGCTGGGGCTGAGGACTCGACTGGAGGCTTCAAAAGGTGGTGGAGGGCCTGTGCGTGACTGTCTTTTCTCAGAGGGGGAAGCTTTTGCTGATGAGGGTATGCACTGATTTCTCTGTGTATTGTGCGGGGTCTCCCAGTGCCTCTGCAATGTAAGGTCCTTGCAGGTGGCTTAGGGTATAAGACTGACCTCAAATGGGCTTCTTCCATGGGAGCTGATGCTGCTGTGGCTCAGGGTGCTGGAGCTTTCCTGTTTCTGTCTTGCTGTGGTGTGTACAGGTACACCTGCTCCAGTGGGGTCTCCTTGTCTGGTGAGGCAAGGTCAGGTTTTTTCCCCTTTGCATTTCTGGCAAACAGAAGAGGTTACCTGGCAGGATCTATAGCAGTTCAACTCTAGAAACTTGTTAAAATGTGGGTGTATATATAAGTATTGATTGATGGGTGTATATATAAGTATTGGTGGTACATCCCTTCTTTTCTTTCCCTTAGCTGAATCATTAAAATTTTAATGAAATCTAAGAGTTAATGAAGAAAAAAAAAAAAGTAGGGAGGAGGAAGAAAGCATTTTCTTTTTTGTTTACAGAATATGGAGAAGTACTTTCTCTCCCAACCTGTGTAACAATTTCTAAATATCTGTTTTAGTTTGTTTTCTGTCAGGATCTTGTCACTTCCACTGCTGAAATGGAGGAAGCAGCTGTTTGCTCCCTGTTTAGGGCTACCTCATCTCACCAAGTGGCCAGGGTGAGGAGCTCGCCTCTTTGACCTTCCCTCTGCTTGAACAGAAAGCTGTTTTCAAGCCGCTCTGGGTGCAGAGGGAGCCAAGGCAGTGCTCCCCAGGCAGTTTAAGCGCTGTTGGAGGTGTAAGCAATGAAGTCTATGAAGGAACTCCCTGGAAAGCAAATCATGAGGCTCACCAGTACCAGTGTAGATGTGCAGTGAGGATGTATAGTGGGCGAGCGAAAAGGAGTTGGGCTTGCTTAAGCGTTGAACCATTTCTATGCAATGCTGCCCAGCATACATGACAATTAGCTAATACCTGCATAACTATACTGCTGCAATCCTAATTACTTTGTCTGCAGCTTGCTCTTTTTTTTTTCCCCCATACAAACTGGGGGGGGGGGGGGGGCAAAAACTCATGCTGATGCAGCAACACCGCGAGCAGCATTTGGGCTGGAGTGGGGAGGCAGGCCTCACATGGTAACGCGGAGGGGCTGGAGGGGCAGGGCAGGCCTGCTTTATGCTATGGCTAGATAACCGAATGCACCACTGCTATTCAACTCACTGGCATAAAGCAGTGGGATCTTCAGGTAGGCCCTGACCACAGTTACTGGATGTGTGGATGTGCTTGTGCTTGTGCTTGTGCTTGTGTTGCTGGTGAATGTGCTGTGCTCTGCAGGGTATTCCCAGCTGAGGGGGATCTCTCTCTGCAGCAGGAGGGTTTCCCTGCTGCTGCTAGGGGCTGAGAACAGCCTTCTACAAATACACTCAGCTTCCTGAGGCCCCTTCCTGCTGGGGCTTCCCATGCCCAGAGCCACGGGGAGCCCTTGGCAGCCCTTGTATGGTCACTGCCTGGGGAAAGGCTTTGCTGTGCTAGCAAGCCCCTGTCCTGTCCTCGCCATATCTGTCCCCAGCTGTCTTGAATTCTCCACATCCTTACAGAACACTTGGAGGATCCTTACTAAGATGACTGTTGTTGCTAAGTATATCTATGGCTGGAAGGAGGTTGTCTAGGGAAAAGTGATATGTAGCAAGTTTTTGGACTCCTCGGGGCATGGCATTCCTTAGGGGAGGGATGGTTGATCCCCGTTCAGATCCCTGCACAGCTAAAGACTAACCTAGCTGAGTGAATCAAAGAGGGGAAAAATGGTGAAGTGAGCAAGGGAAGATCAACAGGTTTCACAAGGATAATTTAGTAAAGCTTGGCAACACTTCAGTACTTTCAAATTGAATATAAGTGTGTTGGGAGTGGCCTTGAGTGGAGGGTAAGGAACTGCCTTCCTCTCATTACTGGGGCATGTCAGGTGTCTGCACTGTCCCTTTTCCCTTGGAGAGAAAAAGAACGACCAAGAAAAATGCCCTCTCTTTCTCTCTCTCTCTAGCCTAAAGGCCTAGGTTACTTTGCATCTGAACTTGTTTTGCAATGAAAAGCTGCAGGTTAGGAGGGGAGTGCGTGTTAAAGGAAGCAGGGGATTGCCTGGTGGTTTGAATTCTACTTCTCTCTTTAACCATGGGCGAACGTGTGAGCGCTGAGCGTAGTCACAAAAAGAGGATGTGCTCTTGATGGGCTGTCTCAAAACTGCTGGGTGGAAGCCTGGCTGCACTGTGGCGTCCTCTCCCCTTGGGTTTGGGGAAGACCTTGCTGTGGGACTACGTGTGCAGGCAGGGTTGGGCACCCCAGGCCTGGGCTGGGTGTTGTGAGGAGGCTCTTGGCAGCCTGGCACTGCCTGGGTGAGGATGGGCCGTAATCCCACGGGGCTGCAGGCATCCCAACCCCTGGGCCCACAGGGTCGCGGGCTCCGAATCCCACGAGGGGGCGAGCTCTGCTCGGCCATAGCCACAGGCCAGGGCCCTGAGGCCAGCAGCGGTGAGGAAAACGGGGGTGGCCAGGCAGGGTTAGGGGAGAGCTGCTGTCCCCTGTCTGGTGCAACGTGGTCTCCTGGCCTTGGGGCGGGTGGGGACAAGTAGGGGCTGTTCTCAGCTATGCCACAGGAGTTAACTGAATGCAGGTCTCTGCCCTCGCTGTGGCTGAAACAGGGTTAGTGCTGCTCCATGGGCGAGCCTGAGTGCATCTCAGGTGGGATTATCACAGCTGCCCATGGTGTCTGCACAGGCCCTGTTCTGCAATGAAGTGGTTAATGGGGGTGTGCACCTCCCCCAGCAAGGCCTGGGGACCCTGGGCCTCTGTTCTGAGCCTGATAACTAATGCCTTGCTGCAGCTCTGCCTCCATCCATACTTGTGCCCATCATCGTGCTGATCTTCTACCTCATTCACCACTTACATTGTCAGTGGAGTTGGCTCCTCTCTGGAGCTTGGTTGGCCCCACTCACTCTCTCCTGCACTGCTCTCCCAGGGCTTCGGCCCTTTCCCAGGGAAGCAGTCATCCAGATGACTGCCACTCCTGGGAGAGTGCAGCAGCCAGTGCCCCTTCTCGCTGGCTCGCATCTGGAGCATGCTGCTGGGCAAGCAGCCTCCCGGAGCAGGTCTTGGCACTGGGCTTCTTTCCAGAACGGAGAATGTCCTTGAGCTGCTCCCCACATCTGGGCAGATGGGAGAAGATGGGTCCTACCATGGTGGTTTTTTTTTTTTTTTTTTTTTTTTTTTTTTAGGCAGGGAGGCAGGTGGGCACTGGAGCCCAAAGCAAAGAGGCATCCAGAGTCCACGGTGATTTGGTCTGGACTGTTTGGCTCCTATGGGCATTCTGACTCCTCCACTGAGAGTGCAAATCTGCTGTCATCAGCAGGGGTTGTCGGGTAATGTCATGTCTTACAGGTGTCTTGAATATCCCAAGGAATCTAAAAATGGAACTTGGTATCTATGGGGAAGCACCTAGGTTGCTCCCTGCACTCATAATACTGCTAGCAAGCACGAGGCACTGCTGAGATTTGCCTCGGGCTGTCCTGAGGCTTGGCTGGGTATCTTGGTCTCTCTGTTGTGCCGGCACTCTGCAGAGGCTCAGCCATGAACGGGTTAAGCAGCACCGCTGGAATCCGGGTGTGTTTTCCTTGCCAGAGGATCCCTCCTAACACACACCAGATGTGTGAGGCAGCCATCGGAGTGTCTTAATCCCAGGTTTCGGCACTCTGGGTTGCCTTTCTCATGGGCAGGTCTGCAACAGGCTTTTTGGGGCTTCACTGTTGCTTGTGCAGTGCACAGGCAGGGTGGTTGGCAGTCTCATCCTCTGCAAGAAAAACTGCAGCAAGCCAGGGCTCTTAGCCCTGTTCTGTTATTTGTTACCTTAAGTTAATAATTCCTGGGATGCTGGGGTTAGAAACATGGTTAGGTGCTCAGTGCTGAGTCATATGGGGATGAGCAGCTTTGTCAGAGATGGGGCAGAGCCAGGTAACTCCATCTCTGGAGGAATGGAGGAGCAGCTCTGGTTCATGGCAGCTGAAATACCCTCCCAGCATGTCTGATAACAAATCAGGGACTCTATGGGTAAAGAGGAAAAAAATAAAAAAATAAACAAACATATCACTGGAGTTCCTTGATGAAATTCAAGTTGGTGGGCTTCTGTTATCAGCCTGATTGATCCTCTTGCACCACAGGATCTGCAGACTTGGAGCCACCTGGGAGTAACTTTTTGCTTAGCAATGTGCAACACAATTTCCTTGGAGTTTTCCTGCTGTTGTACCAAAGTGCAAAGCAAACTTTTTTAGCTGGTGCAAATCAGCATCATCCCACTGGCTTCAGTAAAGCTGTTGGTTTACATAAGCTGGAGTTTCTGGCTTACATGCTCACTTTACAAATGTGTCCTTTGCTAGGGATTGTTTTAGCATTACTAAGAAGCCCCTCTTCCAACTTTAAGTATTTTTCTGCTGTTAAATGGACAGTATGTGCAACTCCTTTTATCAAGCCCATGCCAGACAGTATGGAAAATATGATCTCTTCTTTTGTGCGTGTGTATGCATGTGCTTTGCTGCTGCAAATGTAATTTCCTTTCCAGTGAAAGATTGTTCCAGAGCTGTTACCATTGACAAACTGTGAACTATTGACAGATCCCAAACCATCACAACTGCCAGCCATTTGGGAGGGCTGAATTATCCCTCAACAAAACAGCTAGCAATAATCATTTCCTGTTAAAATAAGTGTCTGTAAGCAGTTGCCACTTAGTGTCAAGTAACAGGAGCTGACAACAGCATGTGTGAGCTTAGATGTCCCCAAGGAGAGAATAAGATGTGAGTTGAGTCTATACATCCTTGCTGTGCTAGGTTCTCTCCCTCCTTGAGCTGGCACATACTTATTAGGTTTATTTTCACTCCACCTGATACTCTGTGTAAAGTCTTAGCTGCTCTTCTGCTTGGCCTTATCCAGTTTTCTGGACTCAGTGGCAGCAAGACTCCTCTTTAGATATCAGGCCTGGCTTTGGAACATTAACTGCTGTTGTGCCCCTTGGCAGAGGCATGTGGTGGTCTTCAGGCTTTTTGGATCCATGACAGTGTGTCCTTTAATATCAGCCCCCATCTTTGCCATGGTTCTTTGAGGGAGGCATGGATGAACACTGGCAAGCTTTAAGTTGGGGTAAAGCTTGAAGAGAGGATATAGCCTGGAAGTTGGAGTTTCTCAGGGATTCGCTCTTTAGCTCTAACCTCAGCTGAAGTAACCATAATTTCAGTATGAGGCAGGGACAAGTGACTGCTAAGAAAGCCTGTTTGCAACATGAAGTGCTACCAAACCAGCTGCAGATGAGCTAAAATGCCTACACTGAGCTGAACTTGTTGATAGCAATCCTGGAAAGCTGTACTGGTCGGCTGGGCTATGTTACTTGGGCTTCAAGTGTGCAGTGTCCATCTAATCCAGCAATCCAATAAAAGGCAGTCCTGCTTATTTTGATGCAAGTTTGAAATTCAAATCAATTCAGCAGATGTTAAAATTTCTGTTCACTGAAGGGTAGCCCCAGAGAAGGCAACGTTTTGTCTTCAGCCTGGACAACCACCCTTCTCTCCTGTGTTTACCTGTGATCTTGGTTCAGACGATGGCTCGCCATCAAAAGTTATCAAGTTCCAACAATAGCTCTGTGGATATGTGAAATACTCATAAAATCAGATATTAAACAAAGTCTATGATCAATATATGCTACTTACCAGCTACTGGGGTGTTGGCATGATGAGTGGGAGTGTTGGCATGAGCTCTGCTTCTCCAGCATCCTTAAAACTAAAGAACTGTTGAACCCTGCTTGCAAAAAGAGCAAACTCTTGGCAGTTGCCTATGGCCTATTTATGGATTGGATGAATCCCTGGTGCTTGGCTCTGCTTTTGAGGGGGAACTTGGAGAGATGGAGCTGGTCTCCTGGGGACAATAGTTCCCCTATTGTCCTGTAACAACCCTCCTGCCTTTGCTGGGGAGTGTCTTATCTGTGCTCATTGTTTTGTCTTCCTGCCTGTTTCCCAACAGCTCTGTTGATTTAACCTAATATATAGATATGGTGCTCTTAGGGTAACCACACTAGCTCCAAGCACTCGTCTAGCCTTGCTCCTGCGGTGAGTCATGCTGCTTCAGCTCTCGTTCCGATGGCAATTCCCTTTGCTGCTTCTCTCCCTGTTTGTACAGTACCTAGTGCAATGGGGGCTCTGATCTCCTACATCCCCTCTGCCCTACACCACCTCTATTTGCTATCTCCACCTGTCCTTTCTTTAATGTATCTTTTGGCATCTTCCTTTTGATTTCTTCTCCCTTGGCCCCCCCATTCTCTCTTCCTCATTTGCTTTGCTCTCCAGGAGCAAAGAGCCTTCTCTAACCAGGCTGGTGGACTTTCGTGTTGTCTGAAGAGCCCCTTCCTAGCAGATGAAGAAAATCTTGGTGCTTTCTGATTTGTGGGTCTGACCATGAGGTGCTCCATGGGGGCAGAACAACATGGGCCCCCCCCTATTCTGAAGGGGATTGAGGTAGCTATGGGTAAGAGGTGAGGGCTGCACTTCATAGATGCCTCTTCCTCTCCTCTTCATTTTTGCCTCCTTGGATGTTATAGGAACAAAGTCATTGTTTCAAAGCCAAGTACTCCAGACGCACTACGACATGATGTTTGACTGTTTGGGCTTGGGCCACAATCATACATGTTCTTCCTCGTGAGCTGAACCTCTTGCAGCTATTTTGATATTCCTGCTTGGCTCTTGGCTGTCCTGCCACTTTGCCCATTCACAGGGGAAGCCCATGCTGTCCCTCACAGACCCCTTCACAAGTGCCTGCTGTCTCCCTTGCCTGCTGCCCGGATGCTCTTCCAAGTGTGTGGGATGGGTGAAAAGTCAGCCAAGACAGCTCCCGCCTACAGCATCCCCTCCCCGAGCATCCTAGGGTCATGCTTTGGCTTGGGAATGTCTCTCCCAACTCACTGCCTGGGCCGAGGAAGGCTCTCCTTGGGAGTGCTGGCAGGGCTGCCATCCTCTCCCTGCAGCCACTTTCTGCTTGTCTGCTGTCCTGACAGGATGGCTGCTATCGCAGGGTCGGTGCTTAGAGTCTCTCATCGCAACTGCACTGGGATGTCTTGTCATCTTCAGGCGTCTTTAATGTGGTTGTATGGCTCATGGTGTCTATGCAGCTTGTGTGCTAACCAACATATTTTTTCTCATCAAACTGTGACTCCAAGGTGGCCTGGCTAGTGCTTAAGGAGTTGTGCTGCTGTGCTGGCATGTGTGGAGGGAGAGGTGTTTGGGATGGCAGATGAGTCACATTAGCCAAGAAGCAGAAACAAATAGAGATGTCCTCTATTCCATGTCCTTGTGAGGGTCCCTGGAGCTGAGCTCTGCTGAAGAATTGGTGCTGGGGTCTCTAGCCAGCTCAAAGCATCCCTTACTGGGACAGGGCTGCTTAGCCCATGTTGATGCAGGGGAGCCCTTTCATGAGGGAGTTCTCTGGATGAGATCTCACCTCTGGTTTGCGGAGCATGAGCCTCTAGAAACTGTTCTGGCAGCTGGCTGAAGCAGATGGCACCCATAAAGGTCTGGCCTCAAAGCACCTGGACGTTGTGGTTACAGTGCTACTGAGCCTGGCTGATATTGCTTGCATCCCAACGATACTGGAGAAGATAGTTCAGGCTACACTAATTTGCTAACAGGACTGGACTTTTTCACTATTTTTTCCCCTTAAACCATGTTTTAGCCTCCAACTGATTTTGCAACTGGCCCTACATAGCAGAGTGATTACATAATTAACGGGAACTGGTGTGGCCCTTTCTCTCTGGACTCCTGCCCTCTTTCCCCCAGCAGTGGACCCTGAGTGGCTCCTTCCTGGCTTGTTGCACCGTTGTAGTTTGGCCTGTTGCTGGGAAGAGCTCCGCGAGCTTTTTGGCCAGCAGCGTGCTTTCAGGTTCAGGGGCAAAATCTCTGCTCCTGTGCTGGGATGCAGCTTATCTGCAGGGATTTGTGCTGGTTCTTCTTTTTTTGGCACAATTTAAACTAGATGAATTATTGGCTGTTTTCTTCATGTCTCTGCTGCACCACTACCTGTTTCCTGATGGGACCACAAAGCTTCTTTCTGCAAAATACATGAGCAGCTGTGAGGCTGATGCTAACCTTATTCTTCTTGAGTATACAGTATGACTCAGCCTGCATCTGGACTGTGCAGGGAGGAGAGAGGGGACGGAAGTTACCTCTGTTCTGCGGAGAGTGTGGGATTTCTCTGGTATTACTGCTTCTCTGTGGTCCCTTAGGGTCCAGGCTTTGTGCTTTTGAGTATTGGGTCTAAATGCCTCTTGGCCCACTGAGTTAGGAATTGTCCCTGAGAGGGTATAGCTTTCCTTTCAGGGAAAGTTTTGCAGATTGTGAGTTTGGAGGCAGGGCTTTCCTCACCCTCTCTGCATGTCCCTGCTGAATGCTGAAAGAAGTATGTTCTTTCCTTCTGTCTACCGTCTTTCTCTGGTGAAGATGAAAACCAGTGAGAAGGGAAGAAAACCTTCCCTGGGAGACCAGCAGTCCAACCACCTTCACCGGCATGAAGACTTTTCGCAGACCAAGTTTGGTACAAGGAATCCCTCCCAGCCTGCTGACTGCTGTGATGCAGGATCCCTTTCCTGAGTATTTCGCTTTGTTTATCTAAATGATCTTCTCACCCTAGACCAGTAAGACAGCTAGTGTCATCTCACCTTCCTTTCGGCCCTAGACTAGCAAGGGCAGCAGCAGAGCATTTATCTGCCATCCTGCTTGAAGGCCCCTGTCGCTGAGTGGTGATCAGTGCTGGCCTTGAGGAGCTCTCTGGTTTCGTGGGGACTACCTTTGTGGAGGATGTGATCTTGGGGGGCCAAGGCAAGGCTCTCCGCTGGATACATCAACGGCTGTGTGCTTGGCTCCTTGCAGCAGGGCCCTTTTCCCCCATGCAGATTGGTGTGCTGTCCCTGCGAGGAGCTCGCGCCTCCCTGCTACCGATGCCGCATTCCTCCCGGCCCCTCCTCAGCCTGCTCTGGCTCGTGTGGCATCTCCGGCTATAATAAGAGGGCTCCAAGTGAGGAGCTGTGATTTTTTTTTTTTTTTTCCTCCCCAAGCCCCCTGTTGCTGCTGGCCTCTAGCTGTTAGCTGTGTCCCTGCCTGCCAAGGCTCTGCTTTGGATCCGTGGCTGCATGAGGCCATAGGAGTCGCTGGCAGGATTGGGATAATTCCTTCCAAAAAGAAAACGCCGTAGGTGCAGACTTCATTTGAAGTGTGTGGGCAATTGGGATGAGGTCAATAGGAGTGTTCACATGTGTAAACCTAACTAGTCCTGTGAGTACTTGCAGGATTGGGACATGCTCTTTTGCAGCAGCAGAGACTTTCTGAGATGAATTTCTTGGACCTTCTCATCAGCTCCAAACTTAGAAATGGAGAACAGAAAAAGGCAGCACCTGAGCAGCCCGTAATATCAGGCTGGGATCCGTTTCAGGGCCCAGGGGCTTTTGTCGTGCCTAATTGCTTAGGAGAAGCTCAGTAAATAGCTGCAGAATAAACAAACTGTTTCAAAATGAGGGTGTGGGGAGAGATGAAGCACATCCTTTTCAGGTGGGTTTTAATGCACTTCCTCTTCATGGGGATTTCTTGGTGTATGTCATGGGCAGCTGCCCTGTTTCCCCTGTTCAACTTACTGAGCTGCAAGAAATGTCCGTGCAGAAGGGAGGGAGAGGAAAAGTGTGAGTTGGATGAGGGGGTCTGAGGGCAGAGGGAAGGTGAGTGCTGGAGCAGGATGGTCCCTTAGTGACTCCTTGCACGTGGGAGGCAGCTGGGTGAGTCTTTCTGCTCACCGTGGGGGAATGGGCAGGTTGTGCCATGGGCAGCCATACGTGCAGGCATCAGCCGGAGGCCAGGGTTGCTCGTGCAAGTCCAGGCATCTGAGTGGAAGAGCCCTTCCCAAAAAGCAGCACATGGACTCAGAGTTGCAAGGTAGGAAAAGAAATCCTTCTAAGGCTGTTCCCGTGGTGGAGCTGCGTGAAGGCAAGACAATACGAGTCTGACTGCAGGGCAGCCAGGCGTCTTGGAGCAGGTGACAGTGGTGTCAGTCCCTTCTTGGACACTCTCGCACTCCTTTCCTCCTCCTAAAGCACTGAGACGTGACAGATGTTTTCCCTCTTCCCTGGTGTGGTGGCTGGGGAAACTGAGGCTCTGGAGCAGGGTGGGGGAGCAGCACCGGTACTGCTCCCTGTGGCTTGAGCTGCTCTTTTAATCCCACCGAGAACTATTTTCTCTGATAGTTTCCCTGCACCAAGCCCCTTTCTCCTTAATCTCACCTCCTCTGTGCATGTGGGGCCCTTCTGGATGCTCCAGGGCAGGGACCTGCCTGAAGACCTCTCTCCATAGGATGCGACTTCTCTCTTTTTTTTTTTTTTTCTCTCAGGAGAGCCTCTCCGGGATATACCCCGGGCGCTGCCCCCGGGCCGCGGCTTTGTTCCCGTTTACGTGATGGGAGGCGAAGCAAAGGTGGGAGGAAAGCGGGGAGAGGAGGAGGAGGAGGAGGAGGAAGGCGGGGAGCAGAGGCTCC
>NW_010583639.1:251773-275717 GCF_000705375.1 Tinamus guttatus
GGGAGGAGGAGGAGGAGGCGGCGCGGGAGCGGCGCCGGCGCGAGCGGGAGAAGCAGCTGAGGTCCCAGGCCGAGGAGGGCCTGAACGACGCCAGCTCCTGCTCGGAGAGCGACCTGCCGCCACAGGAAAACCAGTAAGCAGTGCACGAGTGTACGTCCTGTGGGGACCCTGCGATGACAGGAGTTTTTTAGGATGTTTCTATCTAAAAGCATTGCAAGGGTGGTTCAAAAACTCCGCAGCGCTTGAACTAGCAGGGCCAGGCGGTGTGGAGATGGGAGGTCTCCTTTTCCTGGCCCTCGCCTGGTTTCTGCCGCAACTGCTGACAGCCACCTGGGCCCACTCCTTCAGCCTGGACGGCGCTATTAATCTTGCTGAGCTTGGGCCTCTCCCCGTAAACACGTCTGGCCGTGTTTGCTCACCCCTGCTGTCGCCCCTTTCCTTCCCCGTGCTCACGATGCTCCCCCACTCTCCTGGTCTCTTGCAGCAGCGGGACCCCGGGGATGCATCCAGCCAGCGGCAGGGAAAGGGATGGACATGAGGGCCTGTGAGCGCAGGCGTGCACAGCCCAGGGAGCGAGCGAGCAGGGTGGGCATCAGCATGGCCTTGCGCTGACTCGCTGGCGGAAAGTGCCTGGGCAGGGTCGCTCTCCAGGGAGGCTCCTCGGCAGCTCATGTAGCCCTGCTGGCTCAGCGCTTTGCGCGGGGGCCCCCAGGTACCCACCCTGCTGCTTTTCAGCAGCCAACAGCTCCTTGAGCCAGATCAGCATGAAGCTCCTGCATCTCTGAGAAACACCCCCTATTTCTAGGCATCAGGGCTGCAGAGGGGACCAAGCATCTCCTGACACCCCCTCAGAGTTCATAAAGGCAAGAAAGACCTAAATTTACCCTGTAGTTTGAATCTTTTAATTTTGAACTAGTCTTTGGGTCCCACATGCTGATTTTGTCTCCTGGGGCACTTGAACATCGTATGTCCCAAGAGCATCTGCAAAGCTACTTCCTTGGGCAGCCGCTTGCAGCGTGGGCACCGATGAGTCAATGCACACCCAGGAGCTCCAGCGTCCCAGTGATCCTTGTCTTGGATGAGAGGAGAAAAAAAAATAGAAAAAAGCCCTCCACGCAGGGCCAAGCCACATGTGATGCAGGCAGCTGTGCTGCGCAAGCCAGGAGGGCTGATGCTCCATCCGGGCGGCTGAGTGCCGGGCCGCGTGCTCGCTCCCCACGGAGCGCTTCCGTCACAGCATGGGAATGCGCCTGGGCGTGCTCTGGCCCGGATGGCGGCGTGCTCCAGCGGGGAAGCACTCCCTCCTCTCTGCTTTCCTGCTCAGAGACAAGGAGAAAGGTTTTCCCCTTCCCGGTCCAGCGTTCTCACTTGAGTTTGAGTGAGGCAAAGATGGGACCATGAGAGTCACAGGCACGGTACGAACAAGAATCCAGTGGGAAACACCTCTAATCTAACCAAGTGAGAGTGAAGTCCAGCCACGGGTGGGGGGTTTGCTCCTCGTGGGCTTGTCGGCTTGCAGCCCCAGGAGGCCAGGCAGGCAGCCGGGGCTCCGGCTTCTGCTGGAGAAACAGAGCTGCTCCTGCTTTGCTTCCCTCTTGCAATGATTCTGCTGAGAGATCCCCTCTGTACCGGGGAAAGTTCCTAAGCACTTGGCAAGAGCATCTTTCCTGTAGCAAAGAATAAGGGTTAAAGTGGGGTTTGGGAGCTACCGCTGTGAAGAAGATGCAGTAACTGGAGGGAGAGAGGAGAGGAGCAGCTGGGGGCCCTTCTGGGCCAGCTCTGCCTCTTTGCACCACTCTCCTCCTAATTTTCCCTCTTGATGTGTTTCAGCTATGACTTTAAGCCCTCCGAACCATCGGAGCTGGAGGAGGATGAGGGCTTCAGTGACTGGTCCCAGAAACTCGAGCAGCGCAAGCAGAGGTGGGTAGGACAACGGCAGAGCAAGAGAAGGTCCATGCCCCGCAGAGGGACCAAGCCCAGGAAAGCTGGAGGCCAGAGTCTTGAGCACTAGAGAGCGGGTGGGCTCCTTGCCCCTGATTTGGGATTCCAGGGCTCCATGCTTGGGAGACACTTTGCTCCTGCAGCAGTGGTCAGGAGGCCAGGGTTTGGAGGGGTGGCAACAGCGCTTTTAAGCCACCTGAATGGCTGCAATGGCTGAAATGGCCTCTACCACAATCCTGGCATCCTATAAAGCTGTTCTAAGTTAATTCTCTTTCCTGACTTGCATCAGCGCAGGGGGTGTAACGACTCCTCTTTCAGCAGCAGAAAAGAGGCAGCAAAGATGCCTGCGTGGTGCTTGTTTGCAGGCTCCTCAGTCATAACCGTGAAGCTAAGGGCCAAATCCTGCCTTAAGCTCTTCCCTTGGACATTGCGTACCTGCCCTTGACCTCTGTGGCTTGGCTCTCTCTGTAGCTTGATTTCACAGGGAGCCTTGTCCTGTGTTTACACAGCCTCTTCTTTATCCACAAGGCTGAAAAACACATGTAAGATTAATATTTACTGCTGAGCAGATAAACAGAGCTGGGCTCTTGCTTACTTTTTCCAAACACAGTAGTTAAAGCAACCAAAAAGCTTTACCTTCCCCCTTTGCAACCCCAAGCACCTGAGGACAGTGTGGACTCTCAGGGGTGGGAGCACTGAGGGCAAGTGAAGCCCGTTACAGTGGGTGGTGCCTTAAAGCTGGTGGCTGCACCTGGGCAGCCTTAGGTGGGAGGCTGGTAGGAGAAGCAGCAGTAGAAAGGACTTGGGGCTTGTGTGCACACTCACCTCCTTGTGAGAGCTGAGCCTGCCCTGGCTGTGCCCTAGGAAGTCTGCTCAGCAGCTCTGCCCCTTCTTGCTCATCTGCCTCACTGGAGGAAGAGGTTGGAGGGCTGCAGGAGGTGCAGGTAGGTTGTGCTTCTGGCTTTGACTTTCTCTGCTAAAGGAAATAATGCTGGAGCCAGGGTGTCTCAGCTCTGCTCTCTTCTAGTTAACAGAGGAGAGAGGGGACTTTGCTTTGCGTGCAGTGAGTGTGCATGCCCATGAGGTCTTCAATGGTGCTGGAGCAGCATGTTCCTCCTGCGGCCCAGCAGCTGCCTGCTAGCCATCTCTCCAGTCTTGCTCTCAGAGAACCTACAGCTGCTGCTGCAAAGCAGGCAGTTTTCTAAGAAATATGTGGGAGGAGAAGGTTCTTCTCTGTCTGAGCAATGGACAACGGCAACAACATCCTGATGTGAATCTGTGAGCCAGTGAGAACTCTAGAGTGAAGTGACTCTGAGCCCCAGTGCGCGGGCTGTGCTGCCTCTGCAAATCTAATGATTTAAAAATACCTCCCTGAAGGCTTTGAGACGCACAGGAGTTTGTAAAAAGCCCACTCTAATCTTTACCTGTGCTAAGGCTCTTGGTGACCCTGGTGGCTTTAGGCTGCTTTGTTTTTTTCTGGGTTTTCCTGGGCCTGTGTGTGTGTGCCTGGCATTGGCAGCTGTGTGATGTGACTGCTCTGATGTCTAGATGGGTGTGGGGAACCCCAGATTGGACTGCAAAAGTGACTGTGAGCTGTGGTTTAAAACTCCCAGTCACTCTATGCTTAGAGGAATGGTGAAACTGTCTGAGGGACCTGATAAGTTGTTAAGAGGCTACAAACACTATTTTGTTTCTCTGACCTCTCTTCTCCCATGTCTAGGTCTCCACGACAGTCGTATGAAGAAGAGGACAGTGGTGTGAGGGAAGCTGAAGTCAAACTGGAGCAGATCCAGCTGCATCAGGAAAGCCTGGAGGACATCCAGGAGGAGAATGTGGTGGTGAGGGAGGAGAAGAGGCTGTGCCATGAGGAAGATGATGTCCGGGAGCAACAGTCGGAGGAGGAGAGAGCTTTGCAGGAGGTTGGATCAGGAGGAGCTGTCCTGCTCTTCTTCAGAGAGTTGGTGGGAGGGCCAGGAGCAGAGACTGCCAAGAAACTCAGCTCATCCACCCACTTCACACTAATGGGTGCTGGGCCTGTGTAGATGTGGTGTTTGGGTATAATGTGGGACCTGTCCCATTCTTACCTATGGGTGTTGCTGGGGCGTTTCTATTTCTGTGGGCAACCTCTTCCTAGGGTCATGTCTCCACTTCTGGAGCAGTGGTTTATTCATGCCCACATGAAGAGGGAAGTGCTGTTAGTTCTCCTGTGGTTTTGTGAACAGTGAATAGTTCTTTAGGTGTGCTTGAATCTTAATTTTACTACTTTTTTTTCTTCAACCTTTGCTACACCTTTGAAGCACTCTGGGGTGATGCATCTGCAAATCTTGCCATGCCTCCGAGCTGAGGTTTTCTGTCTTTGCCCTTTCAGCAAGATGTAGATTTTGGTAAGCGTGAGAGACAAAACTGGAACCTGAGCTGTGTGCAAATATTTTAAGTTGCTGAGCTTCAGATATTTTGTTTTAATTGCATTTTTTGACTTGATATAGCCTCTGTATGCTTTTGCATTTGGCTGTTATGTGAACTGCCGTAGCCTGGTGGAATAAAGGGCAGCTATGTTCTCTCCTAATGGTTTCTAGATAGGAACTACTGAGATGAGAAATTCATGTTTTCCTATCTCAGTTTCCTATTTAGTAACTGATGCAAGGGCTCCTTTCCATGTCGCTCTGGAACCTTGGACCTATCAAATTTTTCTGACTACTCTTTATTATTATTTTAACTTGCATATGAGATTCTTCCAGGATGTTTCAAAATATGTGGACTCAAAGATTTTGTGCTTGAGCATTTAGTGTGAGAGAGTAAACCTAGGAGAGAGTGGGGAAGAGTCACTTCTGTTGTAATAAGTGCTCTGACCAGCTCCCTTCCTGGCTTGTTCGTTCTCTTCACTCAGGAAAAGAAGAGAAGGAGAAATGAAGAGGAGGAAGTACCAGACAAACGCCAGAAATCTCCAAGTCCTGTCAGCCTGGAGGATGAGGAGCTGTGCTCTGACCACACTGCTGTGTGCTCCACCAAGGTGCGTGTTCCCAGGGCTGCTCCATGGTCAATGACGACTATTCCCATAGGGCGCACAACTAACACCGGGGGAAGGTGACACTGTGACAATGTAGGGTACGAATTCTGCTTCCACTTTTGCTTCAGGCTAGGGCAAATCACTATCTGCTTTGTTTGTAATGTGGAAAGTCCTGTCCTCCTGCTTTGTCCACCTCAACTGCAAACTGCTTGAGAGCACGACTGTCTCTAGTCATGGCGACTGGCAAAGTGTACTCAGGTAGCTAAAGCTCAGCAAAGACTTTAGGGAATGCTGTAATAGTAAAAAAGATATATGTACCTTAGACTTGTGCATGTGATTAAGTCTTGATGAGAAAATTAAGCTTCCCTTACAAGAAAAAAAGGTGAAGCATTAGAATTTTCCTATCTAACTCTGAATAAAGTCAGAAAGAATCACTTAATTTTGTTCTGAACAGACTTGGATTCCTGGTCTCTGAAACATGGAGTCTTTTTTTATTCACATCTATCAGAACTGGCATGGTCATGTGAAACTTCAGTTCTTGGCACCACCTGAATTGCATCTTGGGTCTCCTGTTGTATTTGGTACAAATCCTTAATTCTGTGTGTGTGCTTTTAAGTATAGTAGATACAGATAAGTGGTTTCTGTAGTGTATGGCTTTCTGTCTTTCTCTCTAAGCTGTACACTCTTTGGGAAATGGTGAGGAGTCTGGGCAGCCTGTTAGCCTGCTCTTGGTATTATCCTTGCTCTCTTGCCTTGAGACTTGAGTTTCTTAGTCAATATTTCCTGGACAGGTGGGTATTAGAATGCTTCCTCTGGCCACAAGAAATAAGTAAGAAGAAAGCTTCATCATTGTTAACCATCAGATTGCTGCTCTGTGTGGAGAAGTCCATTAAAACCAAATAAAATGAGGGGAGCAAAAAATTTGGATACAGGCCATATGCTAAAGTTAGATTTGAAAGTGGGGTGGGATTGGCCACAGTAGGCCCCTGAAAAGGGACCAGTGGGAAAATGTTGGGAAATTCTTCTGTTGCCTTTCATGTACTGAAACTTTCAGGACTGCAGCCCCAAAAGGCACGTCGCTTCCTGGCCAGAACTTAACTGTTGTTGCTAGGATTAGCCTAGGGAAAGGAGTAGAAATACTGCGTGTGTGTGTGTTTGTTTTTAATGATGATGATAGAGCTCATGAATAAACAAACCTGACTGTAAAGCCTTTTGGGAAAAATATGAGCTTGAGATCTTCTCAGAGAAAGGAGGATATTCATATTCCAGCCAGTAGGGTTTTATATGAATGTTAAGAATTAAAAAATTATCACCAAGGAGGCATTTTGGTCTTGAATTGCTCAAAAATGCTGTTTCCACCAAAAAGGCAAGAACTCTGCCTAAAGACAGGTAGGTAGCATTTCCCATGGCACAGGCAGCAATATGCAGGGTGATGGCTCCTTGTTACTTGGTTGCTGATCCTTGGCTCTGTAGGACTTGCTGCTGAAAAATGTGCAACCCTTTGACTTGAAAGTGACTGTTGTCTCTGTGTTTTTGCTTTCTGGAGAGTGAAAGAGCTGTGAGGTTTGGCAACATTTGTCTTTTTCATTGGTTGTGAAGTGTTTGCTTGCCTTCCTGTCAAATACTTCTTGCACAGGACACAGGAGCATCTTGTGCAAAATTCTTCCCTGATGGCTTGACTTGAAGAGCTGCCTTGCAAGAGGCTCCAAGTGCTAAATTGTTCTGTATTGTGTAGATGAGCTGCCATAATTCATGTCTGTGCTGTTCTTATGCTTGGCTCCTCTACCACCTTGGCTGATGGTACCTATAGCTTATTTTTCCCCCCTGCCTTTCCTCACCTAATGCACTGTCTCCCTTGGCTATAGCAAGAAAACCAAGTGTTTGAGAGAAGGCATTGCCCTGGTTGCTACTTGAGCTGTCAGCCCCAGTTATGTGTTGGCTGAGCTGCTTCGGTGTACTGGAGTTTTTGAGGAATTTGTCTTGCTTGCCTCCAAAAACAAAGTGATGCTCCTCAACTGTCTGTGGCCTGGAGTGACCACAATATTTCTGCCCAAAACTTGGGTGAGGGAACACAAAAGTAATGTGGCTGGACTACAGACAGCCAAGGCAATGTATGTCCATCCAAGGTCCATGGAGCAGTAACATTCTTGTTTTTATTTTTTTTTTTTTTTCCTCTTCTTTCTTCTTTTTTGTTCCAACCGCTCAATAAAGAAAAGGTATCATTGGGGGTGTTGGAGTTATGATGAAGCAGATGCCTTGTTTCAAATGCAGGATCACTGAGGGCCCTGCTGATTGGGTGGGTGGTGATGACAGATGGCCTGTGGCCCTCAAAATCCTGCCTAAGGCACTGGGGTCCTTCTCACAAGGCAGTTGTCTTATTCCTTTGTTTTTCTCTCTAGTAACAGCATAAAGAAGAGCCAGCCTCCGCTGCCTGTATCGAAGATAGATGATAGACTGGAGCAATACACACAGGCCATTGAGGTGAGTGGCTGTATTGCACTGACCCAACTACATCCCCACCCTCCAAAGAGGCTTCTTCACAAGGCGTCATTCTCCTGACCTCCTTCTTAGTCCCACTGTCTGCAAGGTGACAACCAAGTTGCCTCTCCTCAGATTGGAAAAAGCCCATTTCCTATCTCTAGAGACCTCCAAGGGGATAAAGTGGACGTCTGTGAACAACCTCATCCTCATTTCCTCATGTTCCCTGACTACCGGGTGAAAACTTCTGGCAGGGCCATTCGAGTCTCCCTTTGTATCCTCTCATCCCTGAGGACCTCCACTTACAGAGAAAATATGTACTTAGACTTTAGATGTCCCCTGATGGTATTTATTCTCTATTTATTTTCCAGACATCCACAAAGGCTCCAAAACCCACCCGTCAACCATCCCTTGACATTCCCACCACAAGCATGGTGGTAGCCAGCACAAAAAGCCTCTGGGAGACTGGGGAGGTTGCAGCTCAGTCCTCCGTGAAGTCACCAACTTGTAAGGTAAGGGATTTGTATGACCTACCCTCGACAGGGTACAGGAGAAAAGGAATGGACCGCTGCCTGCAACACAATTTATGCTTGCCCTGTATGAGTGTAATATTAGCCTGTTTATATGGCTCATGGATTATGCTAATCAGCAGTGGACAGCATGGAGCCAGGGCTTTAAAAGCCTTGACATTAGGGACTTGGTTGCTTTTGTCAGTGTCTATCACCTTATACTTAAGACCTTAGGTTCATCTCTGCCAGTTCTGAATTGTTCCTCACTGGTACAGCTAGGGAAATGTCTGAAGCTGTTTAACCCTCTGACTTGAAAAGAGAATGAAGTCAGTTGGTGGGGAAATGATGCAACTTTTATCATGGGGATGCAACTGAGCTCCAGTTTCTGATCACTAAGTTGGATCTGGAATCAAGATGATAATTCTGTAAACTTGAAAATGGCAAAGGATACTGTATATTGCTCTCTTAGTAACTTTCTCTGGCCCCTGCGAGCAAGGGTAATTCTATAACACATGGCTTGCAAATCTATGTTTATGTGAGCAGAATTCCTTCCACATAGCGATGTCTTGATGTTAACATGTCTTAAATAGTTAACAAATTTAAGAAAATAAACATCTTGCATCTCTGATCCGATCTCCTGTGGAAAAGTGTGAGAGAGGAGAAAGCCAAAGATATATTGGGAATAGAAAGAAGTTTTCTTAGTTTTGAATTCTAGCTCCAGCTGTCCTAGGTCAGGCAATGTGACATTATGTATTAAAAGAGGTCACATGCGTGGGCTTGGAAGGGATGTGAAAAAACACATGTTCAGCAGCATTGCCAGTGAAGGTTAATGAGAACAGCCTCTTCTCAGGATATTGTGGCTGGAGACATCGTGAGCAAAAGAAGCCTTTGGGAACAGAAGGGCAATCCCAAACCTGAGACCAATATCAAGGTAAGTCAGTACCTGTGCAAATAATGAAATACTTCCTCTTGTGAAGAAAAGATGTGTATTGATGGAGGTTGCCTGTATCCACCAAAGCGTTTGCATATCTAGATCATGAGAGAGCTCTTCACAGCAGTTAGCTGCTATAGCTTCAGTCCTAATAAAAATGGTGGCAAATTTATAACTAGCGGTACTGAAAGCTGTCTTGAATAGTGCATTATGCCAATTAATGGGCTGGGAGTCCTGGTTTTCTAGACTAAAATTGAACTGCAAGTATGAGGGACTCTTCTCTGTTATGCTGCTTAATCTTGATTTCAAAGAAACACCCAAAATTGAGTGCAACTCAACCTAAGACAGTATTAGTGTTTGCAGACGGATATGAGGTTTTGTGCCCAGTGATATGTTTGTGGACATGCATGTTAAAACGCTGGAAACAGCTGCTGTCCTAATTGTCCAGACTTGCCAAGAGATCAGAGTTATCTGTTATTATGTCTGTTACCTGCAGACATTTCTTGAAACTGCTGCTGGCACTATGCAGTGAATTAAACCAGTATTTGCTGTGGGTGAAAGCAGCCCTGCAAGAACACTGGCCCAGAGGGCTCTTTGAGCCCTTACTGCAACACCATGTTGCACCTTTCCTTCCCTATTATTTGTCCAGTACCTGCCATACTGCCCTGCACTTCCAGAAACAGATGATCTGTCTTTCTGTCTGTGCAAGTTATTTGTGGAAGGAATAGGAGAGGAGCCCAAATTCCTGTGGGGCTCTTGGTGACTGTCCTTAGGAACTAGTAGCTGTCCTATATAAAATGAAGTCAGAGAATCTCATGTGCTCCCCTAGTTTTGGGTATTTGATTCTGAATGCCTATCTGAGAAGGAACAATGCTGACTCTGGCTATTTCTTTCTGTCCTGTTCAGTCCACTCCTTCTGGGAAAAAGTATAAATTTGTTGCAACAGGCCACGGCCAGTACAAGAAAGTGCTGATAGACGATGCAACAGAGCAATAACGTGCCTGGAGAACCCATTAGCCAGGTAGGTTAGTTGTGACCTTGTGCTACATAATAAACTCCTGGTAGTGTTCTGGTGAGATGTTTGGGTTGTTTCTGCCAAGTGAACTTGGATGAGTTGTAAGGTACCATATGGTAACAGCTGGAGCTCTGTTCACAATCAAGTAACTGACTTTGCGAGCTGGAAGGAAGTGGGCACCCAGAGACCCACCTTCTGATACTCTTAGGGTGCTGGTACCTTCTAATCCTGAAGTTTGAATGTTTCCAGGATCTAATTCAATGATTTACTGAATTAATTAGAGGAAAAAAATTATAATAATTTTAGTGCCTCTTGGAACTGGCCTGCAGTAGGGTTGTAGCAGGGGGGGAATGAACATCTCTGCTGGATGGCCCAACACAGCAGGAAGGACTGTGCCCTGGTGCATAGCTATAGGGGAGGAAAAACTGGGGTGATGCCTTGGGGCCCTCTTAAAATGGTCTTTGAATTGTGTGTGCTTATTGTGCTTGTGTTAGTGGATATCCCAATGTCATCCCAAGTGAATGAGGGTTGTAGCAGAAAGAGGGAATTGGCATAGAGGGATGTGATAATTTGTTGGATCCAGCTGGGCAGCCTCTAGCACTAAGAGGGAAGGATGTTGGGTGGAGAGGGGAAACAAGCATTTTATTTTTCTTTTTTCTTTTTCTACAATAATTAAAACTTTATTTCATAGCCAAGCTTATAAATAGCGCTTTCTGCTACAAAGCACCTTCTTTGTTTCTGAATTCTTCCAGGACTGTTCATTCTTTATTTTTTTATTTTTTTCCAAGGAACTGGCTTAGCAGTGCAGCAAACTCTCTCTCTTTTTGTACTCTCCTTCAGGAAAGAAGCTCTCATGAAGGCCATTTTGAAACAGGCAACAGTACAAACCCAAGTCTGTCTATAATTACATTTTTAGATGTAATGAAGAAGGGAGCTTGAAGGCCTGTACCTCGTCTTGATCTCTGCTGCTTACAGAAACCAGTTCCAAAGTATTCTCTTTCACCTGCCCCCTTCTTCCTTCTGAAATCTGTTTTGATGCACTGAGTAGTATCCTGTTGAGCTTTGATTCTAATAGCCAAGTGTTTTAGCAGGTTTTGGTTGTCCCACCTGAGTTCCTGGAAGCAGCTCAGAGGAAATAGCTGTTGGCTCTGGTCTTTTTTGAGAGTCTAGAGGCTGCAACAGGGCATCCTCTAAGATCTACTCAGTGCTCCAGGTGGCTACTGCACAGCCCTGATGCACTATGGACTTGCTTACAAGAAATGATTTCTTTGGCTGAAGACAGCCAAAAGCACTGGAATAGCGTGAGGATTTGGGCTTGTTTCTATTCTTGGATTGTTATAATTGGCTGCTTTATATGCTGAGAGGTCTCTGTGCACCAGACTTTCTCTATCCCTCTATTGCCCTGTTAACTATGCTCATCCTTTCCCCGCCTGTTGCTGGGTCTGCCATCAAATAACAACCTAAATCTGTGCCCAGAAGTGTTCTCCTTCACTTCCTCTGCCTGCTTGGCACAGCCTACAACATGCAAAGGCTCCTAATAGCAGGTCTCTGCCATGGACTTTCTGTTGCTCCGGTCTGTTTGCTTGCTGTGTTCTTGTTCCTGCGTCTCTGTGACACTGGCTGGACCTGCCTTGTTCTTCTGCTTGTGTTTCTCAGCTAAACTATGCGGTCAGCTCTGCCTTTCTCTAGTTCCCATGGTGGGCATTGCTGGAGCCACAAATGGACCCCTTGGTCTGCACCCAGCAGGTACCCATGGACCTTTCCTCATCACCATGTGAGCAACTTGCTGGTTTGTTCTGGGCCACCATTGCTGTGGCACAGAATGGGTTAAAATGCTTTCAAAAAACATCCTCTCTTTCCAAATTTGTGCTTAGCTGTAATCAATATCAGTTTGGCTTGGTGCTAGTAGCATGGCTCTTGAGGGCTGGGTTCTGGGTATGTGTGTCCACCCATCTGTGCCCTAGGCTCTAGCGTGTCTGCTGTTATGGGGCAACTGGTGCATTTCTCTGTTAAGTTTCTGGTGCATTTTTGCTTATTTTTTTTTCCCCTCAAGCATGATAAGGGAGTTTACTGCATGCTAGGAGGAAAAAAAAGGGCTGCCAGCTGAGCAAGTCTCACTCAAGGAATGAACTCTTGGCCACTCCTGAAGAAGGTCATAAATAGCAGATGACTTCAAGTTGCAACCAACAGAAGTTAAAAATGGGGATGGCATTTCAAACTCTTTTAATGGAAAGTGAGAGGAGATTGCTTTTGAGCCAGTCCTGTCCTGGAAGGGAGGCCACTGCCAAAACTCCCATATAGTGGGTGCAATTACCTGTGAAGTTTTAGGCTGCTGTAGCCCTTCCTTGCAGGGAGAGGAGCAAACTCTTACACAGTAAATCTGGCAGCTTGCTGATATTCCCTGCAAAGGCTGATCCAGCAGTCACTCCTGATTGCTGATCTGTTTCCAACCTGCTAAATGCTCCTCCCTATCAAACTGCTTTTATACTAGCTCAAAGACCCTGACAGAGTCAAACGACACCCATTTTCAACAGGAATCTGCAGAGTAACAGATTGTTTTGCGCTCTCTGAAAAGGCTACTGTGAAGCAAAATACTAGAAAATCAGCAAAGCAGGGCAGTCGGAACCAACCTCATACACATACATACAGTCTTTCCTGTGGTATTGCCCTTTCCTGTTTTTATCCTTTAGGATTTAATCTCTACTGATGTAGTTAGGCTTCATTTTGGGGCTATTTGAAGTGTTTCTATTTCACCATGTGACTATTCCTAGCTTTTCCTTGAAGAACTGGAGGTTGGAGGAGAAGAGGGGAGGGGAACTTGGGCTTGTTTTATCTCTTTTCCTCCCTCCAACAGGGAAGTGGGTACAAAACAGAAAGAAAGGAGACTACCACTAAAGGGGAAACTTCTGTGAAGGTCTGACTGTAGTAGAGTTGTTCTTTATAGCACCATTAAACTGGAAGACTTCAGAAAGGTAGAAGTGGCCTCTTCCCCCTGTACCTCTTCTAGTTTGGCTTGGGGAAATTCTAGCCACCTCCATATTCTCTGCATGAGAAGAAAATGCGAAGAGCTGTGCATCAGATGTCCTATTGAGGCCCTACATAGCTAATATAGGATTGGTATGTTTAAACACTCCACCACATCTCAAATTCCTTTGAGAAACAGAAATAGCTGCTCACCAGTATTTTTGTTCCCAAAGCCTGGTGGCTCTGGAGTGCTAAGGGTGAACACTGGAAATGGACTGGCCTATCGCAAAAGACTTGCTAGACAGAGAACTGAGGATTTTGAAACTGGAATGGCCAAGGCATGTACCAAGAAAAATGTGTCCTGTCCTCAGCCTCATCGGTCCTCTACGCACTAAAATTTAGCAGGCTGATGCAGAATGACTTTAAATAGTGTAATGCCCAATTTTCTAGACAGGGAAGTCTTACATGAGAGCCAGAAGGATTAGATCTTGTGTTGTCCCTTGACTTTCTCATATGAACAGACACACTTCCATCTTGCTCTGGGCAGCCAGGTGCAGGGTGTCTTCTGCTTGCCCTTAGAGCAGTGAAGCTAAGGGGATGATGTGTGGCCTTTCTGAGAGTTCAGTCTGATCCTCTCTAGATGGGTAGGAAATGGAGCAATGCAGATTCCTCTGCACTCTCTCTCTATAGCTCCTCATGTTTCTAGGACTTCTACTGTTCTTAAGCACAAAATAAGAAAAATAAATTCACATTCCATCACTTTCCTCTAAACTCTGTGTGTGTGTTTGTGGTGTGTGCGTGTGTGTGTCCCCCCCCCCCCGCCCTACAGGCAATTCGTCCCTTTTGCAGTGTGCCTTTTCTCTCTACACCATGTCATTCCATACAATGTTTGTAGTAGGCTCTTTTAAAACAAAATGTGAATGCTTGCCTACCTTTCCTGGCTCCTGACCTATGGATGTGGTATGTTACACATTTAAGTTCATATACATACAGAGTAGCCCTTGAATCCTCAGTGCAAGGCTGCTGGCTCAGAGGGGTTTTATTTTATTCTTTTTTTTTTCCTTATACTTGGATCCACCTGGCACAAAAGGTAGTTGTAGGTACTCTTGCTTGGTGTCCTGTAGGAACTTCCAGAGATGTGGGCCTGATGAAGCGGCTTGGCTTCAGTTGACTGCCCATCCTGATGCCATTTGGTTAAAGCTCCTGGTGCGCTCTTCGGTCACTTTAGGTCCATACCGGCCTACCTCAAACATGGTGGTGATCTTTGTCATGGGTTTGGCAGCCAGCTCCTTCAACTTGCGAGCGTCAAAGCGTGGTTTATGGAGAAGGATGGGTAGGCGGCGAGGGAAAGTGAAGCCTTCTTCCTTCCGCACTCTTTTTTCTTCTGTTTGCTGCTTCTTTCTGACTGTCATCTGGTATAAAATGGCATCCCACATCCTGGTGGCCCTTGATTTAACTAGCTGGCTGTCTTGTCTGGTGGTTGTTTGAGAGCTGTCTTTCCTGTGGCTTGTGTCCTCCTGCCCTTGCTTGCCTAACTCCGGTTCTGGGAAGCTGGGTGCATCTGGCTGTACCATCAAGTGCTTCCTCAGGCGATGCCAGCCACTAATGCTGGCTCCAGGAGGTTTTGTGTCTTCTGCTAACAGCCGTGTTGGCTCAGCTTTGGAGGATGGGCTGGGGGTCGGCTGAGGGGGGATGGCCTGTTCTCCCTTTGTTTCTGTGGGGGTAGCCCCTGTAGTGTGGCCTTGTGTTGGGGTGGCTGCCTCTATAGGTACCTGCCTCCGAGGAGAACTGGCTCTCTCTGATCCAGATATTTTGGTGCTGCTTCCAAGCGTTGTTGACTTACTGGAGAGGGCATCAGAGGTGCTGGGTTTGGGATAAGGGCCTTTGACAGACTCTTCATGTGGTGCAGGCCTGGGAGCTAGACTAGGAGGTTCTGCCTTTGCAGGAGAAAGTGGGTGAGGTGCTGGGATGGCAGCCATGGTCTTGCTGTCACCGACTGGGGCAGGTGTCTGTCCTGGAGAAGGTTCAGAGTGGCTTGTTTCGCGTGCAGGAGAAGAAGGTCTCTTGTCCTCATTGCTGCAGGCTGCTTGGGTCTGGTTTGATGCGGATGTCTTAGCCTTGGGTGCCTTGACACTGTGGAAGTAAGTGTGCATCTTGGTGACATAGGTAACCTCTGGCGCCCTTTCTGTACTGGCTGCAGTGGAAGAAGAAAGCTGGGGGAAAATGAATATAGACGAGTCTCGTGGAGAGGGAAGCTGGGCGCTGGTGCCTTCAGGTTGCTGTGGAGTCTTGGCTGGCTTGTGCTCTGGCAACGTGGTGAGCCTGAGGTGTTCAGCAATGCGCCTTTGCTCAGTGACAGTCAGCGTGAAAGGCTTGCCCTTCCGCAGAGGGGACGGATTGCGGTGGGTGACGGGCTGGATGGGGAAGCGGGATGGGAGGCTGATGGAGGGGCCTGTTGCTCTCTTGGAGGTCTCTGCCGGGGCAGCGCTGCTGTTGTGCTCCAGGTCGGGGCTGGCCTCATTCACAGGGGAGAGACTGGACCGAAAGGACTTGGCTTGCTCTGAAGCTAGCATGGCGTTCTTCTTGGCTGCTTTCTTCAGGAGTTTCTGGAGTCGCAGGTTGTCCTTCCCCGGCTTTGGTAGGGTGGGAGGGGGAGACATCTGGGGGCGAAGGGGCGCAGGCTGCACAGAGGATGATACAGTTATCAGCATTGTCATCTCCTGGAGAAAAAAACACAGCTTAAGGTTGATATGGGCTGGGCACTGCACCTGCTTCTTACAGAGCTAAATCTTGTGATGATTTTAAAGTATTCTTGTGTAAAGCCTTCTCTTTCTCTCTCTCTCCAAAAGTTGTAAGCATGGAGTTAGTATATAAAGAGCATCAAAGCACGTGTTTTTCTTGTCCTCGCTAGTTATCCTCTGCTAGTCTTCAGGATGATGGGGCAGGACAAGAAATGTGCTTGGAAATGTCTGTATGCCATACCTGGGGTCCTGCTCCTGGTCTTAGCAAGAAATACCCTTAAGCATTCTATGATCATAAAGGTTGGAAGGGACCTCCAGAGGTCATCTAGTCCAACCCCCCTGCACACCCAGGGTCACCTTATAGACACTGATTAGATCCCCTCTCAGCCTTCTCTTCTCCAGGCTGAACAGGCCCAGCTCCCTCAGCCTCTCCTCATAGGGCAGATGTTCCAGGCCCCTGATCATCCTTGTAGCCCTGCGCTGGACTCTCTCCAGCAGCTCCACATCCCTCTTGTACTGTGGAGCCCAGAACTGGACACAGTACTCCAGATGTGGTCTCACCAGGGCTGAGTAGAGGGGCAGGATCCCCATCCTCGACCTGCTGGAGACGCTGCTCTTGATGCGCCCCAGGATCCCATTGGCCTTCTTGGCCACGAGGGGACCCTTCTGCCTCGTGGTCAACTTGTCGTCCACCATGATGTCCAGGTCCCCCTCTGCAGAGCTGCTCTCCAGAAGGTCAGTCTCCAGCCTGTCCTGGTGTCTGGGTTATTCCTCCCCAAGTGCAGGACCTTGCACTTGGCCTTGTTGAATTTTATGTGGTTTTTCACTGCCCAGTTGTCCAGTCTGTCCAGGTCCCTCTGGATGGCAGTGCAGCCCTCTGGGGTATCAGCTACTTTTCCCAGTTTGGTATCATCAGCTTAGAGCTCCTTGGGAGCCCAGACATCCATGTGTTGGCAAGTTCTACCAGGATTTGGAACAAAATGTCAAGAGAAACAGCAGATCTGAAATTTTGAAGCTTTGAAACATTCTCCAGAGACATAAATCGGAAATGTTTCATGGCTTTCCAAATTCTAGTTATTAATGATCTGATAAAATGTTATATACAGCAGAACAGCCATAAACTGCATGGGTCACTTGAGTCAAAGTCAATACCAGCCTTGATTGATTTCAGCTGACAGAAAGACACCCCTGTGAAATGCAATACTTGAGAGCTGCGTTTATCTTGTGAGAAAGTGCTTTGTCACCACACCGACTAGCTCTCACTGGTGTTTCCTTGCTGCATTCAGCATTACAGCAACCTCCTCCTACACTTATCAACCCTTAAGATAAAACCTTGTTTCCCTTGGAGAGCATTACCACTGTCCTCTCTGTAAGACTATGTCTTCAGTGAAACAGAAATAGGCTGTGGCCTGATTGGATCTTATATCTGCTTGGGGTCCTCTATTTCAACCATAAATGAGAAACATTCCACCATTTTGATGAGAGTCCATGGACTGCCTTTATTACAAGATGAGCTGTGGTCTAGGAGTGCTGGTGAGCCATTCTGGCTTGTTGTGCTGGGAATATGAGAGAGGCAGAGGAATGAACTTCCCGATTACTGACCAGCAATCCTGGAAATGCAGCTTCCTAGGTGGGCTAGAGCAGGATCTTGTCTGGACTTTGCTGCTGACTGTGCCAGATGCCTTTAAGGAAGGCAGCGGATCTGGCCATGACAGGCTTGGAGTATAATCCAGCTGCATCAAGAAAACTTTCCCTCTATTTCTAAAGTTAAAGACTCACTTATGACTTGAAGATTTGTGGTCTCTTAAAGTAAGCCTTGCTATTATCCAAGCACCCCAGTTGGCTTGAAATCAGCCATTCTGTGGGTATTAAAAACAAACAAGCAAGAACCTGCTGGGTGCTGAGTTACGCAGCACGCAACTCCAGTGCTGAAGCCTGTGTGTTTGAGGGACAGTTGTAGGGGATGCGGCTTTGCAAAAGGAAACCATCCTTAATTTGTCTTCCCTTGTCATGTTTGGTTTTGAGTCACCGCCAGAGTTTTGTGCAGTTAGGATTGTTTCTGAAGCAAGTAAGACGTTGCAATAATGAAGCAAAGGCAAGGGGAAAGGCAGATGTGTATCACTGCTGCTGGAAGGGCCAGAGCTGAAAATCTGGTATGCAAAACCTGCCTGAATCTTGATCTTTCTTGGTTTGTGATAAATTGGAGGAAAACAAAAGTAGAAGCTGAGCTAAGAGGCTTTAAAGGGTTAACTTTCCCTCCTGCTGATTGCATTCCTGTGGGTGCAAGGGAAGTCACCCATTCTTGGATTCCAACTGTTCTGCTGGACTCTTGAATTGCAATTGGCTCCAAACTGAGAAGGGCAGGGAGAGCATCAGCATGGAAGAGTCATTTATTATCCAATGGAAAAATAATTTGTGTGCTGGAGCCCATCCGTGGTACCAGCTGTCCTGCAGAGAGGAGATCAAGAGCTGCAGGAACCTGATACTGCCACAGATGGTCCCAAACAGAGCACCGTGGTTGCCAAGGGCTGGAGGAACATGCTCGATGCTTTCGTGACTCTTGGGCATGGAAGGAAGCCCATGAATTGCCTCCGTGGGATGAGGAGGCCGAGTCGAGCGTGTCCTTCTTGCTGCCTGGGCAGCTGTGACCTCTGCTGGAGATGAGCTGGAGGCTGCTCGGGTGGCGAAGCCAGCGTGAGCACTGCAGGGCTGAACTGTGGGGTACTGAGAGGGGGTTTTCAAGAAGCCACCATCTCTCTGCAAACTTGGCTCCTGCTCTGTTATGGCCATGTTGCTTGAGTTTTGGCTGCTCGCCATCGTAGAGATGTTGTGGGCAGTGGAGAGGAGAGATTCACATGGCTCTTGTGACGTGGATTGGAGAAAACCCTCTTTCTGCATCTTGCCCTAGCAATTAATCTTTATGGTACAGGATATTGCTCATGGCAGAACAAATGGTATGTAATAACCTTGTTTTTTTCTTGTCTTACAGCTGAGCTTGGTCCTGGCTCAATGCAACCCTCAATGCCAATATTTCCTCCGCTCCAAGGAAGATACTTAAAGGATGTTTTTCTTCTCTTGCCTGAAGTCAGTCTGGTCCAGTACAGCCCAAATCTCCTCTCTAGGTGTGAGTGACACCTGCACTGCCTCCAATCAGGTGAAAGACAAAATCATCTCGTGGAAACATCCCTATTTTAACCTTCTAAGTGACTCTGGCTACTTTTTTTCTTTTAATCTGCCTCTGCTATGGCACTGGGAGGCTGTGACTCTGCTTCCTCTCTTCTTTATCAAGCAGTTGAAGAGAAGAAGCTACTGACCTGCCCAGCTGGCAGGTATTTTGCTACAGAATGAAGAATTTCTAATTTTGTGATCCTTGATGGCTCAGTGATGGGACAGAGGAAGCTGAATAGTTACCAAGTAGTCTGTTTGAAAAGAGGGCAATGGGCAGATCCTGAACATCAGGAGCCTGTGAGGATCTCTGGTGACCACCACTAGTGCCAACTGTGGTCAGTCTCCCCCTGTTTACAGCAGTCTTTCCCTTGGCAACATCTATGCTGAGGGATGTCATCTACTGGTCTCTCTGCATGTACATTAAGGCCAAATTGCATTTAACCAAGTCCTGTTTTCCTTAGTCATCAGATCACCATCTTAATCACAGTTGAGTACCCATGCCAAAAATATTCCTGCCACTCTTCCACCTCAAGAGTGGCCATAGATGCTTAGCTTCAGACAGCTGCTGCCTTCCTTTCCCTGCTAAACAGGGATGTGGGACTGTGGCTTCTTCCAGGTGTGCAGTGTCCATTACTGGCATCTTCTCCCTTCCCTGGGAAGGGATTTGCTTTTCCTCTGACCTGGGCTCTGCTGTGAGGAACTGAAACACTCGTTTCTGAATGTCAAAGGCAGGTGTGCTGAAAACCTGCAAATCAAGTTCCTGGAGAAGGACTGGATATCTGGGAAATGACCAGAATTCCCTTATGCTGGAAGTTGTCCAGGTGAAAAGGCATCCTAGTGCCTCCCTGGGGAGGTCGGGGCTTGCTGTGACGGTGGGGGGAAACAACCCCTGGGGATGGGCATGCTGATTTCTAGGCTTTGGGCCCCAGTTCTGTAAAGCAGCTCCCAGGGCTCTTCCTGAGCCCTCATGTCTTTACACTTCATGTTGTTAGCACATTCCTAATCTCCTGTTTAAAATCTGTTCATGTCCTCTTCCCATGAAAGCTGTCAACATAAATTTGCAGCTTGTTTCTGCCCTCCTAGAGGAAGGGCAGCTTCTCTCTAATCCTGCATTGGTTTGCTTTTTGCTTAAATTTACTGTGTGTCCTGGATAATTTTTTTGTAATCATTTAATAAAATTTGAGGAAGATGTTATAACAATGGCGACTTAGAGGTTTTTTTTTTTTTTTTTTGATAAAGAAATTTATACATCGAGGATGATTTCCCAGACTGGTTTCCCAGGGGCCTTTCCTCTGAGTCAAAAGCTGCAGAAGAAACTCAATCGGACTCAATGCCTAGAGGAAAAGGAGCTTGATGTACGTTGGCAGGGGCCTTTCCTCCATTTAGGAGGATTCCTGGCTACTTCCTGCCTTCCCCATTGTTACTGGGGAAAATCCCAGTAAGATGGGAAAGATCAAGTCTTAGGCAAGATTTAAAACAGTGTACAGAAGAAGAGTTTATCTAAGAAGTGATCAGATAGCTGGCCAGCTAAACCTCCTGCTGCTTCTAACAGATGGATAGAGTCTGGATTCAACCAAAATCACTGCAGCTGGCAGCTACAAAAATTCTGTATAACCTGCTTTGGCACTTGAGATGAGGTCAATATGGATGTCTCACAGGAACCCAAAACTCTAATGAACGGACTAGCATAACTGGAACCATCCAAGGAGGGAGTGGGAGGGTGGGAAACTGCCTGACCTTTCAGGAAGGTGATCTTCCACGTAACAGCACTTGTTTTGTGTAGAAACATCATCTAGGTTGGGCTATTCCTAACATGCGTTTTTCAAGAGCATTAGAAAGGGGAAAGCTGGTGGGACTCTAGTAGCTCCCAGGTTATTTCTAAATGACAAAAATCTATTGTGGACATCTTTTTGCTTATTTGATACCCTCACCCTCTCTACCTTCTGCTTTAGCATCTCTTGGAATGCGGAGTTCAATGAATCTATGTTTTTCAGAGAGCGATGAGGAATGTGGCAATATCTTGACTTTCTCAAGCCTTTCTCTTCCAAGCTGGGGCTTTGAAATGAGGCCAGAACAGTAGCAATGTGATGTATGAAAGTGTCCTGGCTGAAGGTTGAAAAGAGCTCTTTGGCGCCATGTGTGCTGCTGGTGTACTAACTGGTTGGGGACTCCCTATTATTTTCTACTCTGTCCTGCAGTTGGCTGGCAGGAAGGAGGGCCAGAAACTACTTCTGTTGCTGTGCCTTGCCAGTCTGGCTAGTGTGGAAAAGGACCAGAAGGCTGCTTGTGTGAAAGTGCCCCTCGAAGGAAGGTTCATTTTCAGGGTGTGTTTTCCCCTTTTAAAGTTCATGTGGAGCTAGATGTGGTTTCAACAGAAACAACTGCTGTAATCCAGGTTCTGGCTGCAGGAAAGAACTGAGCAGATTGCAAGGAAATGCTCTGGAGAAGTCAGAGCTCTCTAGCAGCGGTGGGAAACCAGAGGCAAAGTGGCTTGAAGCAGCTGTGTGTAGCTTTTTATGAGGTACCTGGCTCTGCCAGAGGAAACTTTTCCACAATTAAATTAACTTTACAAGGTGCTATTTCTCCTCTCAAAGTAACGTGGTCAGTGCATGCAGCCAGTGGCAGTGTGGTGGGGAGAGTGGCAGCAGGCTTACTGCGATGCTGAATAACCCCTGAAGAAGGGCCTGCCTGTTCCAAGCCTTTTGGATGGTCATTTTGGCAATGTCCCAAGGGGAGGCAGGTTCCTATCCCTCCTCAATGGTAAGTGCAGAGCACTGCAGCAGGTTGCATTGCTTGGTGAGTCACCTTCTCAGGTGGGTGAAGAACAGGCTGTGCTTCTCCCTGGTGTTTGCTGGCCTGGCTTATGCTTTAGCTGCCTAGTGTGCTTGCCTTTTTTGTTTAGTATGTGTCTCTGTGTTTTTTGGTGGTTTTTATTTGTGTGTGTGTTTTTTTTTTTTTTTTTCCTTCAGTATTAGTGTTTCTGACAGCACTGGTTGCAGTGCTGCTGTCATGCTGAGACCTTGGTTCCATCGCTCTCTGGGTATTTTGGGTGTGAGAAGGGCAATCTGAGGTACTGGGAGAGCCTTGCTCACAGGGTTGTGGTTACCCCAAAGCCTGGTGGGAAGAGTGTCATTTCTGTGAATGAAAACCAGGATGGCTTTTTGAGTGAGAGATTTCTTCCCCCTGCTTTTTTCCTTCCCTGTCTGCTGAGAGGGAATGTCCTTTTGTACAGTATCCACTCCTAAAGGAAGACCTGGGCGCTATAATAATTAAATTGTAGCTACTCATATTTCTGTAGCAGGCCTTAGGGCTGCTTTATTATTATTTTTCCCAAAAGCTTTAATGGATGATTCTACAAGAATATCTGAGAGATGGAATTGAAAAATGCAGCCCATAAGCATTTACAGGCCACAAACAGCATTACTAAAAAATGGAGAAAGCTTAGGTCAAAAAGAAATGGTTTTAGTATTTTTTTTTCCTCTGTTCTGCAGAGTATTGAACAGCATTCTCCGTTTCTGCAGAGCATTGATGATAACTTTCTAACACAGATTGTGGAGGAGCCAGTGAGGAAAGGTGTGCTACTGGACCTCATGCTAACAAATAGAGAGGGACTTGTAGGAGATGTGAAGGTGAGGGGTAGCCTTGGCTGCAGTGATTATGAGTTGGTGGAGTTCAGGATCCAACAAGGAGGAGACAGGGCTGTAAGTAGCCTTGCAACCATGGACTTCAGGAGGGCCAACTTTAGTCTCTTCAGAGACCTCCTCGGAAGAATCCCCTGGGCTAGAGCTCTAGAAGGAAGGGAGGCCCAAGAGAGCTGGTCTGGTTTCAAGCAGCACTTCCTCCACGCTCAGGAGTGGTGCGTCCCTTTGAGTAAGAAGTCAGGCGGGGGGCAGGAGGCCTGCGTGGATGAGCAAGGAGCTGCTGGCAAAGCTTGAACAGAAGGCGGCACTATACAGAAAGTGGAAAAAAGGACAGGCCCCCTGGGAGAAATACAGGAACGTAGTCAGGGAATGCAGGGATGTGACGAGGATAGCCAAGGCACAATTGGAATTAAATATGGCAGGAGATGTTAAAAATAATAAGAGCTTTTTCAAATATATCAATGGTAAAAGGAAGATTAGGCAAAATGTGGGTCTGCTGGTGAATGGGGCGGGGTGCCCTGGTTACGAAACACACTGAAAAAGCAGAGTTATTGAACACCTTCTTCACTTCAGTGTTTACCAAGGGCAGCCCTCTGGAATCCCAGACCCTAGAAACCAGAGAAGGTGCCTGGAGAGAGGAAGACTTGCCCTGGGTAGAGGAAGATTGGGTCAGAGAGCTCTTAGGGAAACTTGACATTCACAAACCCATGGGCCCTCATGGGATGCACCTGAGAGTGCTGCGGGAGCTGGCGGATGTTATTGCTAAGCCACTCTCCATCTTTGAAAGGTCCTGGAGAATGAGGGAGGTGCCAGAAGACTAGAAGAAAGCCAATGTCATGCCAGTCTTCAAAAACGGCAAGAAGGAGGACCCAGGCAACTACAGGCCAGTCAGCCTCACCTCCATTCCTGGAAAAGTCATGGAGCAGCTCATCCTGGCTGTTGTCTCCAAACATGTGGAGGATAAGAATGTGACTACTCAAGAGTAGTCAGCATGAATTCACCAAGGGGAAATCATGCTTGACTAACCTAATAGGCTTCTATGATGGAATGACTGGCTAGGTAGGTGAGGGGAGAGTGGTGGATGTAATATGTCTGGATTTCAGCAGGGCTTTTGACACTGTCCCTCACAGCATCCTCCTAGGCAAGCTCCAGAAGTGTGGGATAGATGAGTGGATTAACAACTGGCTGGATGGCAGAGCTCAAAGGGTGGTGATGAGCTGTGCAGAGTCTAGCTGAAGGCCTGTAGCTACTGTCGGGGGTAAGTCCTCGGTCCAGTCCTGTTCAATTTATTCATCAGTGACCTGGATGAAGGCACAGAGTGCTCCCTCAGCAAGTTCACTGATGATACCAAACTGGGACAAGTAGCTGATACCCCAGAAGGCTGTGCTGCCATCCAGAGAGACCTGGACAGACTGGACAACTGGGCGGTGAAAAAACCTCATGAAATTCAACAAGGCCAAGTGCAAGGTCCTACACCTGGGGAGGAATAACCCCAGACACCAGAACAGGCTGGGGACTGACCTTCTGGAGAGCAGCTCTGCAGAGAAGG
>NW_010583639.1:285110-319414 GCF_000705375.1 Tinamus guttatus
TGCTCGAGCTGCCAGGCACACCGGTGGGCATGCTCTGCCTTGCAGGGGATCGCTGCCAAGGGGAGACGCAGCTGAAGGGGGGGCTCATCACGGGCCACAAGGCTTAGTGAAATGGAAACCTTGCTCCCAAGGATTGCATGGGGCAGGGAAAACCTCTACTGGCAAAGCC
Source organism: Tinamus guttatus (assembly GCF_000705375.1). The sequence continues at coordinate 285,280 of NW_010583639.1, forward strand.
CTGCAACTGCCGGCAGTGCTCGGATGGCAAAACCTCTGCTAGCCCTTTGACCACTGGTAGCGTTTCCTCTGTGCATAGCGGCTGTCGGCAACTGCAGGGCCTCTCTGAGGGGTCTGTGCTTAGGTAACACTTTCTTTGTGTGCTAAAGACCCTGATGGTGTGGGAGGCAGAAGAAGTGGTCCTGCAACCTCTCTTGCTCTTTTGGCTGTGCTGTGTCTTCTTGTCCAGGGATCTTCTCGAGCCTGGGCAGGTGGTTGCGCCCTATTCTCCTTAGGGAAGTGGGTGCATCTAACCCTGTGCATGCTCACACTGTGCTTCTAATTTCCCATGCACACCGTGGCTCTGATCGCTTCAGAGCAGCAGGTCCCTGAGCTCCTTGCAGGAGCCGTGTCCCCAGTAAGATCCACTGCCTGGCCTGGACATAGCTGGGGAATCACTCTGACACTGCAAAGCCAGTAGGCTGTGACCATGCTTTAAGTAGACACGCACACACCAAGGACCTCTGCGGGCCCCACATTTTATTTCTGGCCCAAGAGGCTCCCGTGCCTTTGCCTCAGATACCCCTCCTTAAGCTTTGCTTGCCGCCTGCAGTTGTAAATATAGAAAGGCAAGTCTTGGAGTTTTTTCTCCAAACTTGTCCCTCCCATCTTCGTGTAATCTGTGCGATTCCTCCAGCTGCTCCTATACATGGTGTGACCTTTTATTCCCTTCCTCCTCTCCCCCCTGCCCATGTGCTCTCCCTTCCCTTCCCTGCCCGCCTAGGGGCCGGCGGGGCCAATCGGCTCCTTCAGCCGATCGAACGTCACTATAACTTGAGAGCGGCATTACCTTGGGGTGCCTGCAGATCCTCAGCCTGCGCCCTTTGGCAGGGAGCTCGGCCCTTCTCTTCCTCCTCCCAGGTGAGCCGAGCTTTGTGAGGGGTGTTGCAGGGCTCAGGTGGGGAGGCATCGCAGAGGGTTGCTGTTGGCTGGCTCCTGGCTGAGGAAAAGGCATTTTTTCTTCCTGGCTTGTTGGCGACTTTGTTTGGTGTTGCTCAAGGTTCGTGTCACCTGTGGAGAACCAGATGTTCTGATTTGAGGAAATGTGTGAGGACTGGTGCTGGGTAGAGGCTCCTCTAAAGCTGAGAGCCTAGGTTTGCAAGGGAAGTGACTCCTCTAGGGGCAAAGAGGTGTGTGTAACATGTAGGAAAACTCCCAGTAATGGCATGAGGCAAATGGTTGCAGTGTCAGCAGGCAAAGGGATGGCTGAGGCTGGAGGAATGGTGTGCCAGCAACAGTGCTCCTCAGGGAGGTCTCCACAGCCTCCAGGGCTGCTGGATTCGGGGGACGCAGTGAGAACTGGGGGAGAGGAGCGTGGTCATGGAAAATATCTCTTTCTCAAAGAAAAGAAGTGAGGAGGAAACCATGCATGTCTGCAGTGGGGCAAGGAGAGGAGGCAGTGGTTAATTCAGTGTTAATCTGAAACTAGTGAAGGGTTTGGAAATCAAGGGAGAAACCTGGGGGAGGGAGAAAGAAGGACTGGATAAATGCATATAGAATGTTATCAGATGGGTCAGGTTTGCTCCTGCTGGAGACGCATAGCTGGCAGTTCCTTGGTAGGTCACAGCCAGCTTTTTTTGCCTGGTAGCCCTTGCTGCCAGGTCTTATCTTTGATGCTTGTCCGCTTTCTTCCTCTCCTCTTTCGGCAGCTCTTGCTACCTTGCATCCCTTGTATGGCAGGCAGCGCTTCGCCCAGCGGGGACGTGCCTGGCGGGAGGGTTATTTCCAGGGATGGCCTCCGAGGTGCGGGTGGCGAATTCCTCCTCTCAGCTGGCAGATGGAGGCATTCTCAGCTGTTAAGATGCTTCTTGGGATGTGATGACTGTGCTCCTTAAGCCAAGAACAGGACGGCTGGGGGCCGAAAGGGACACGAAGTTCTGAGTGAGATGGGATGAGCCAATAATATACTTGGCATGGTTGGAGACTACCCCATCCTCTTGAATTTGAGGAGTAATGGGGTATTTACCTTTCAGGCTGACCCTCTGTCTTCCTGAGGGACAAGCAACAAAATCAATGCACTGTGTTCCTATGCCATTGAAGTGGGAAGGGTATGAGAGTATCTGAGAACTTAATTTCTAAGTGGAAAAGCATTTGTATCTGAAGAATTTAAGCAAATTGGAAAATAAACGTTTGGGGGTTTAAGCTTGAATAAAATGCAGAAAATAGCTTTAGCTTTCACCTTGAAGGGTAGGAGGAGGCAAGAGGTTCTGACTGGCAAAGCTTTTCTATTCATTTTGATTTCCTTCCAAACAGTGGGCGTTATTATCTAATTGCTTTTACTACATCCTCAGACCTCAGTCAAAAGCAGGCCCCATTTTCTGCCACTGCACAACCAAAACGCAGTTATTGCCTGAAGGCGCTAACAGCCTTAATCGTGGGCTGCATTTGCTGTGCAATGTTCTTTCCACCAAAGCATAATCCCGAGCCAGTTGGAATCTTTCCATTGACTTCAGTGAACTTTATCCTGACTGCAAAAAATATTGCTCTTCGTGGACTGCTTTCTTCATTGCCCTCTGGGCATAGATATGGTTTTATTCTCTTTGTTGCTTTAACGACAACTATCTACATGGTTGGTGTTGAGAGTCAGAGAGATTTTTTGTTGGTCACGGAGCTATCCAGTGGCCTCTATGATCTTTACCTATGGTCTTTGCATTGCTCTGGTGTTTGCATTTGGCCACTGGGACCAGCTGAGGTTTTGGGTGCAGCAATGTGGACATTCACTTTGTTCTTTTCTAGGCGAGACCTTTTTTGCTTTTCAGAGTGAGCAGCAAGGGCAGTGGTAGCCAGCTATAGCCTTACATGCCAGGTTGTCCTGACAGAGTAAGTGAACTTGGTCCAACACTTGGCCCAGAGATGGCAGAAGTCTGCTCGCCTTTATTATTATTATTATTTGTCTCCCTTTGTCAAAAATTCCAGCTGCGGAATTTTTGCAGCTGTTTTTTTTCTAGTCTGGTCTGTCTCCGCCCAAGTTCTGCCAATGTACTTGTATTATTTCTCAAAACCTTGGATCCAGAAACCCCTCTGTGTTGGGGGTCTCATGGTGTCAGAAATTCCAGCCACGTTGTTTGGCTTTTGTAACACTCTGACTCAGGTTTCCTCGGCATTTCCCCAGAGTTGGGAGCGATGGTAGAGCTGCAGACTTGGGGGTGCATGGAGGGAACATGGGTTCCTGCAGCAGATCTGTCTCCCCTCCTGCTGCTTGCCCCTGCTGGCACTACCTTTAAGGCACTGGAAAAGGGAGAAGAGAATGAATGAGGAAATGGAACAAAAAATGTTTATCCCTGCTTAGGATACAGAGGTTTTGAATCCTTTTGGTGTTTACATTTGGTGTCCAGGATCACTGATGGGGAATGGAGAGAGGGACGTTTATAGGGGAGAGTTGGAGCCCGTGGGATTACTGTATTTCTCTGAAATAGAAAGCTGCTGAGCTGCAGTTGTTCCTTTTGAACTCGTATCAGCCCACCTGCTCCTTCAAGACATCTCTCATATATCAGCTGAGTAACGAACTCGCAAAAGTCATGGTTTGGGTTTCCCAGTGAGGAGGAGCCTGCTTTGCTAATTTAAGGGCCGATGCCACTCTAAAGGGTATTTCAGGGGGCCCTTCCCCACCTCTTCTCTTCTTGCCTTGGGGGCAGCTAGTGCTTTTCAAAGTCAGTGTTATACAGTTGCCATAATAAAATTCTACGTGGTGTGCAGGGCAACACTGGCAGCTCAAAGATGATGCTGTCCCAGTTCAAGTTTTTTCCTACCATCTCTTGTTAGCAAATCATAGCACCAAAACACACCTCAATACTGCAAATTACACAGTGCTCCCCAATTATCAGAGCTGCTCTGTCCTCCTCCAGCTGAGGCTCTGATGTATCTGGGTCCTGGCAAAGACTGGCAGAATTGCCCTGTCCAGCCCTTGACATTTTTTTCAGGGCTGTATTCCCTCTTCTCCGACTGTCTGGGCCCATTGGCTTGTGCTTAGCCTGTGACTCAGCGCAGAAGGGCAAGCAAAATAAGTGTCTCTGATGAATTTGTTTCTGCCATATGGTGCAAGGATTTGTTGCAATGAATACCACTGGTATATTAATGTGGACTCTCTAGTCATGAATTTGGCCAGTTTTCATCCCAGACTAATTGGGTTATTGCTCATTTGTCAAGATACTATATAATCCAAAAACTATTACCTAAAGGTACCTATGTGACAGCTTCCTGCTTATATCTACTTTTTCCAGTTATTTTGTTAACTCTGACTAATGCTTTGGAGCCAGTGTCCTCTCACTAGCAAATAAAAAAGAAGAAAAAAAAAGGGGGATGTGTGTGTGTGGGGAGAATATCTAGTCTTGGAGCAATGCAAATGTCAAGCGGGTGTGAGAGGACACTTTGGCCTGCTCTGGTCTTGGTGTACGTTGGGTGTCTTTGTAACTTAAAGCCAGGTCCAGATTTGAACTTTTCACCTCCTGAGTCCATCTGTGCTGGAGGCTGAATTGATGGGGCTTAACTTTCCAGACAGTTCTTTCCTTTCCCCTCTCCTTCTCATTTGACCTGGCTGGCCAAGGTCTGGCTTGCTCTGAAAATGGCAGCGTTGGTGGGGGATTGGCTGGTGCTGTAGGAAATCAGATGCCTTGCTTTTTCTGTCTTCAAATGTCAACCCATCTGCTTCTGCCTTAGGATTTTTTAGAAGGCACTCTCACTAATAACACTTTTTTTCTCTCTCCCTTTTCATCTTTCTTCTAGAAACTCACTGCCAACATGTCTGATACCGAGGAAGTGTAAGTAGAGAGAAACCTGCCTGCAAGTTCATCTGTTCAGCTCAATTCCACGCAGTTGAGAGGGCTTCCCCGAGGGGGGACGTGTCTGGGAGACCTGGGCACTCAGTGCCAGGTCTGAAGCCCCCCAAGTGAGGGCATGGAAAGAGCTTCTTGGCTCTGGGTATCAAAGGATCCATCACAGTTCACCCAACACTGTCCCCTTCCAACTCTGAGTCCTCCAGACACTTTGAGGACACTTCACCTGTCCTGGATGGCTGTGCCACTACACCTAAAGAGACTGAATAAAACACTTAGTGTAGGAACAGTTTTCTGCCTGATTTAATAAATCTAGGGTAATATGACCAAACTGAATGGCGCCATTCTTTTATACATCCATATGTATAGGTCCAGAGTTTCTTAGGTGAAGTGGACAGGAGATTTAGAGCAATTATAGGACCCTGGGCATCACAGACAGGAAGGAGAGGAGGCCATGAGACCACACTAGTCCATTTTGCAGAACAGTATTTAGGAAACAACCCCAAAAAGCAGTTTACTCATATGAAAGCAAATGGAAGGGAGAACGGAGGAAAGAAGGTACAACATAGATTTTAAGAAAGGGTGCATTAGGTCTCTTCAACACAAGGTTTCAAGCTTCATGGTAATACGGAGCAGAGAAATATTTACTTTTCAACATCCCTTTTTTTCCCCTCTCTCGCAGGGAGCACGGAGAGGAGGGTAAGTCTTAAATATCTCTCTCGTTGCCTCAGTACAAGCCTGTAGTATTCAGTGGCTTTATTTTTTTTCCTTCTTCCCAGCAGATAGAACCTATGTGCTTTCTCGCGTGTCCCTCAGCCTGGCTGCCACCAGCTTCTGGTGCTTTTATATTCCTTGTGGTGCTTTAGCTAAGTGCTGTGGCCAGGCAAGAAGTACACGGGGATGGATGGGCTGTCACTGGGCCATGTCTGCTGGCTACTACTGGCTTTTTGGGGGTTACTATTTTGGGGGCTACTATTTTGGGGACTATTGCTACTTTTTCTTTTTTTCTTTTCTTTTTTTTTCTTTTTTTTGTAAGAGGTACTGCCATCTGCTGGCAATTTAAGAGTTTTGTGTACGGAGCAAACACTGTCTGTTGTAAAATATAGACAGATACAATATATACTATACACATAGCATATATAAATGAGCAATGCATATGACAATATATTTTTTCCTTGATTTTTATTCCTCATATTCAAATGTTCTCTGTTACCTTTGTGCATTTAAAGCACATGTAAACCTGGGTTCCCATTGTCCAAGATAAAATTTGATAGAATAAGGCCCTCTTCTTTCAGTGTCCCTCTCCTTGGATAAGTCCTCTTTATTTCTCAAAGCCACATCATTTGATTTTTGTTGCTCTTTTGGAAGTGGCCTAGCCAAGGGCATGTTGTCATGTGTCCTGGTGCCCCTAAAGGGCTCTTGCCTGTGGGTCACGTCCTGCTGACATGTTGCCCGTTGTCGTCTGTGCTTGATGCTAAGGCTTGTGGTTGATTTGTCTGCTTCCCTTTTTTTTTTCTTATTTCAATGCAGAGGAATATGAAGAAGAAGGTAACAAAAACTTGGAATGTAATTCATCTTTCTCTGACTCTTGATTGTACCTTTTCTTTGTCTGTATTTCACCCTTCTCTTTGGCACTTGCCGCTAAAGGTGAGCTAAAACACTTGATCAGTAAATTGGTCCAAACTATAAAACCAACCAAATGTGGCCATGGTGTCCAGAGCTTTCTCGTTCTGGTGCAACACAGTGTTTGGTCCACCATAGTAGAGACTAGGGATGGTTATAAGGCTCATAGCTAAACTGAGAGGTTAAAGGTGTCCAAATTCAGGGCTTCTTGAATCGGGGACTGGCACAGAGCCCATACAACATATAGGAGAAATCTTGAAATTACAATTTTGGCAAAACCCCTATTTGAAGAGGGGCTTGTGTAAGGCAAAAACTTTTCGTGAGGAGGTTTGTTGCAGTTATAAAAGTAGTTTACTAGAATTCCTGCTTGTTGCCTTTTTATTTATTTATTTATTTACTTTTACCCCGGTCAAAACCTGACTGGGGGAAATGGATCATCTCCCACACATACACACAGGGCAGCATCTGGAAAATAAAGATTAAAAATCCTTTCAGTAGAAATCTATAAAGAACTCAGTTGAGTACTTTCCACTTATTTGATTGATATTTCCCCCCCAACACTTCCCCTCCCAAAATTCTCCCACAGCATTTTGCAACTGAAAGGAGAGCTCGTCCAGCCCCTGCAGAGCACCAGCTACTCTTTCTTGCCTTTCCCACCTGTCTTAGCAGAACATCTGGTTAAGTGTTTTAGTTCAACTTTAGCTGGCAAAAGGTGATTTGACAAGCTTCTATAGACGTATAGAAGACTTGAAAAGATGGAGTATGAGCAGCCCTTGCCATCCCTCCATGTTTTTGCCCAAGTTATTTCACCTCTTGTGGCTGCCAAGGAGGGAAGCTCTAGGGGTTGTGCTCCTCCTGGTGTTGGCACTCATGTTGGTTGGGTGCTTTTGACACGTTGGCTTTAGGTTGGGCAAGTGCAAGTGTAAGCTGTTGTGTCTCATTTTCCTACGGCATTATAGGGGGAAACTCCTGGAAGAGTAAAAAGGTCCAGATCTGGTCTGATGTCCATAGGAGTTTTGCTTCCTCTCAAGATTGGGTTCTAATGTCCAACACAGCTTCTAGTAAGAGCTCAGGGGAAAGATCGTGTTTTGGGAGCTGGAGGTATTTTTGCTTGGAGGATGTGAGACCAGTTTGGAACGAAAAAGACTTTCTCTTTGTGCAGAAATTTCCATCTTAGGGGTTTTATACAGGCCTATTTTTTATTTGCCACTTATTCTCCCAAATTGCTGCAACCAGCTAATTCCTGTCAGTGGTGATGGGAGCAGAGGTGCAACAGTGTATTTGCTCAAAGTAGTTCCTGTCCTGAGGTATGGTCTCCTTATGTCTCCACCCCCCTGTCACTACTAGTGGGATCAAGGGCTTAAAAAAAAAGAAATGCAGAAGCTATATATCCTCTAAATCCAAGAGCCACTGGAGCAACTTCTAGTCTCTCGTGGTTACCTGCCTGCCCTTGCTGGAGGGCAGAGCTTGCCTGATGTGTGTGAACGGCTTGTCGTGGTGAGCTGGACACTGACCCCATGGTGGGGACAAGTGCTACTCATGCTCCATGCTTCTTCATGCCTTGTCAAACATGCAAAGAGTGAACACAGGGTGTCATCAGTACAGACAAACTGCCGTAAGAGGAGAAGGATCTCTTCCTTCTGCTTTTTCCTTTCCTACCTAACTTCCTTCTCTGGGGTTTCAAGAATTTCATCATCAATGTGAAATTAATAGGCAGGTGATCGTTTCTTTAATCTGCATGGTCACCTCCTCTGAGGTGTACCCTTCTATGGTTTCCCATTGCTGCTTGACCTTTGTGCTATCATCTCATGTCATTCATCTCCTTCCCATGTAACTTCTTTCCATCGCCTTCTAACCACCTTTTCTCCAGGCCATAGCTTGCTACATGACAAGTTTCTAATGGTTTTCTATTTCATTTTCTCGCTTGCTGTTGCTTCTTATTCCATGATGCTTGCCCCCTGAAGCTCATGTAACAGGTACGTGACATGGCTTCTGGTTTTGGGGGAATTGCTTCCATTATGTCACTTATTGAGCTGGTGGGAAACCAGGCCTGGTTTTAGTTTTCAAAATAAACAGATGGTACATGTATGGAATAAAATCTGTATTTGTTTTCATCCAACTTTCCTACCGAACTGCTTGACTTTATTGTCACAAATACGTCAATCCCCACCCCCTCCTTTTTTTCTCCTAAAGCTTAAGATGTTTAAAAGGACTAATGATAATGATAATAAATAACTTTGCAGAATTTATACCCATCTGTTGCAATTCAGGGATACATTTCTTTGAAATTTCAGAATTTGATAAATGTTGGCTCAAAACTTTCAGCAGCTTGAGGAAAAAAATAGAAGAAGAAAAAAAAAAGGCATTGCAGACTTAATCTTCCTGCATTTGATAGAATTTGATTTGTGATGAAATTTAGGGAAATCTCAACCAGCTCTAATAAAAGATTAAAATAATGGATGAGTCCTTTACATGCTTTTCTCCTGTGATCATACTCCCATGTTTCAGTAACACTTGTAACCCTGTAATATGCCCATATGAATGTTATTAATTCTCTCTTATGCCGTAACTCCATCATTTTGTGTTCTTACCTATCACAATGACCCTGGGAACCTGGAAGGGCTCCAGGTTGTTTAAATGAGATATACCTTGTTTTAACTTTCTTTCCTCTTTCTCTTTGCTCCATGATGTTTCCCACCTGCAGAAGAAGTTCATGAGGAAGGTATGTGAAACAGCTTCCTGTCCCCCCTCTCTCCCGTTGTAGGGCTCAGTGCTAACGCGCGCTTCGTTTTTTCCACGTGGTAGAAAAAAACAGAAGGCAAGAAGAAATACACATTTTTTTTGGTGACAAATGACACCACGTATGACAACATTTGCTTCCCGCACGTGTCTCCATTTCATTTCTACAAAAGCAATATTTGCTGTTATAACACGGTACTGAGTGCCAGGGCACGTGTAAAAGCTCTGGAGGCAGCTTGCCCACAGGCTATCAAAGCATCTGCAGGTAGAGGAATTATTTCTTTGTTTTACACCAGCTTTCTCCCCCGTAGCTTGGGGACCTGGCAGAAGCTGCTCCTGACGCTACGCTGGTGCGCAAGTGCCTGCTTGCAGGCGACACCAGAGGTGCCTTGTGTCCCGGCATGTGCGTGCGGACACCGCCGCTCCGGCCAGCCATTTCAGGCAGGGAAAAAGCCCAGGAAATGTGGATACCATCCCCTGGCGCAGCCCAGAGCAGGTTGATATTTAACCCTGTGCGTGTGCAACGGCTGCAGGGCAGCAGCTGGGGTCTGGTTACCATGGCTGATAGCAAACATCAATTGGCTTCTCCTCTCTAGCTTTGTCGGGTAATAACCGGATGGATTTTAAAATCAGCACCCGGATTTGATTTCAATCAAATTTTGATTTTAAAATCAAAATCCATTTGTGACAAGGTATGTGGATAGCTGTGTGCTACATAATACATATGTGGGAATATGTAATATTATATATAGCATACTGCATATATTATAAGCACATATAATATATAGTATGATATATAAGAATACCTAATACGTACTAAAGAACAAAGAACTTACAAACTGTGTGTAGTGGGTGGCAGCAGATAGCTGCAGCACTGGGGCTGTGGCATGGGGAGCCACAGGACGCCATCGCTGGCCGTGATTGCCTCTGCAATCACTTTTGAACAGCTTCCCTTATGGGCATACCTAAAATAAAGGAAGGCCTGGTCATATGGCCCTGAGCAGTCTGCAGCAGGGTTTCTCCCTCCCGAAGGATTTACATTTCCGGCTGCATCCCTGTTTGCCCATCTCCATTTCACTTCCTGCTCTGTTTCTCCATCCGTTCTCTGTGTCTGTTTTCGGCCCCACCAGCCCTGGCTAAGGAGTGTGGGGCTGTTGTAACCTCATGGCCCTTGTTCTAACCATTCTTGTTTTCCATCATGCTGCTCTTGTCCCATGGCGCTTCCCACCTACACAGCCCACCATGAAGGTATGTGACCTAGGCCCTCCCAATCCCTCCCCTTCCCCTTGCTGGTGGCCTCAGGAGCTCGAGGTTGGCGCGCCAGGAGCGGGACACTCGCCGCTTCTGTAACCTTGGCTTTAGCCTTTCTTCTGCCACCTCCTCCCCCAGAGACAAAGGCATGGGGCTGAGCTTGGCACTTGCAGAGGTGCTACCCCCACAGCAGGGTGGCAGGTCCCCATGGCTCCAGCCCTGCCAGATTCCCCCGCCTGCATGGTATGGCTCGGGTTGCTCTGCCACAGACGTAGGGTTTTTCCCCCAGGCGGTTATGTTTTTGCCCCTGCCCTTCACACTGTGCAGTTGCTTGCTGTCCACATGTGCCTCTAAATCCTCCCCGTCCTGGCCCTCCCTGTATCCTTGACCAAGTTAAACCGCCCTCCTCCACTGTGCTCCCTGGTGTCCCGGAGCGCTTGGCCTATGTAGTGACATTTCTCCTGTTCCTTCGTGCTCCTCCTGTGCTGCGGCACTTCCACTTAAAGCCCATGAGGAAGCTCATGAGGAATCTCATGAGGAAGCCCATAAGGAAGTCCATGAAGAAGCCCATAAGGAAGTCCATGAGGAAGGTATGTGACGTGACTCCTGGCTTGCAGAGTAGCTGAGTTGTGCAGTAACGTCCAAGGTGGCTAAAATAAAGCAAGAGTTAAAAGCAGGCATATTTAGTGTGGAATAGAGCTCACTGCTCTTTTTGTTTGTTCTGCTGTCCTCCTCCATGTTATGTCTCAGCATTTAACCTCCTGCTGATGTTCTATAGTAACTGTTGCATGAAAAAAAAAAAAAACGCAGCATGAAGCTGTAGGCAAATGTAAACCTCTTGAAAGGCTAAAGATTGCAAAGCCTCCACTCTGAGGCATGTTGGATTATTTTGGGAGGCTTATCCTGGGCTTCCGTGTGGGGTAGGCCAGGCCTCCAGATAACCTGCAGATGTACTGATCCATCTGTCCTGCTGCAGCCAGGGAAGGAATCTGATCCCATTTAGCTGGGGGATATTTTTATGCCCATTTTTCAGGTTAAGCATGATTGTGTAAAGCAACCACAGATAATTCTTATGCTTTAGCTTTGCAGATGACTAAAGATTTGTTTGTTTGTTTTCTCTTGTTCATGCAGTAGACTTTCTAAACCATAGTTGCATGGTACTACGTGTGGCCATGTGCCACCAAAAAGATGCTGGCCTCAGTATATAAACCCATTTTAAGACTGGGCAAGCATCACGGTTGTGAAACAGCATGCTATTCCTTGTTTAATGCAGGGCTGCACTAGAGTGTGTTTGAGATTAATGCCATCCATTTGATATGGAAACTAAAGTCAGCTTAATGTTTTTAATATCTCAATCAGACCGTTCATGCCTTTCCACTTGTGTCCTCACTTTCAGTAATGCTCCTCACATTGTTATTAATTTTAACATCTGGATAACATTTTTACAGACATTAGGTTTTAAGAGCAAGTGATTGTTCTGAATAAACCTTTCTAACGCTCTTGTCTTTCTTTGCATTTTGCTGTGTGACTCTTCCCACCTAAAGCTCACAAGGAAGGTATGTGGTGTGACTGGCGAATTCCTCTATCTCTGTCCAAGGTGGTAACGTGCGCAGGAATCCTAAAGGTGGTGAAGAGATGAGGATACACAAATATCCTCAGCATGCTTACTGACAGTTGCTTTGCGCTCCCCTTCCCTTGATAGTGCTCAATACCTCTATGAGAGAGCCAATATGATGAGCAATAAGCACTGTTTTAAATAAATGGGCTACATCAGTTCTTGATGCTGCCACTGGAGTTACGACCAGATAGTTTCCTCAGTGGCAGCAGGTATCTCCCAGACCCCAGGGCACAGGCTGGGCATTGCTGATGCTTTCCTTGATGCTTTGATTTCTACACCCAAACTATTCGTGTGGATACCAGGTGGTAAGGGGATAGTGTCACTGAATGCATTCCTGGTCTGGCACATGCCTGGGACTAGGTTTTGAGGACCCATGTCCAAGTCATGTCTCTCAGGTCATGCACGCTCTCTCCTTCTGCCCCTGGGTCATTGTATAAGAATGAAATTCGCTTTTGCAGAAATATATACTGAGGTGGAGTGACATTTTTTATCTGACATGATGAGTAACACCGTGATGTCTAGTTTTTGTTGGACTAAGCATGGGGTCAAGCATCGTTGCTTTGATTGATTGCGGTATCTGCAGAAGATGCTAGTTCAGAGAATTTGCACACTTTTTTTTTCAAAAACAATGGCATTTCCCTGGGTTAATGTGCATTATGCAAGAATGGGCACAGCATTTTTGCTTATATAATGGACATCAAAGGGAAGAGCTGGCCGGATGATCTGCACAATTAACAAAATTGGAGGTGATGCTTACCCCAAGCCCCTAACCCAACCCTGCTGTATCGTTGCCCTTCTGGCCTCCTGATGGCACAGAGGCACTTGGTCCCACAGACCGTCAAGCATCAGTGTGGCCAGATTTACCTTCCCGAAACTGGTGTGCCACCCAACACACTGGTGGTGAAATCCCGGGCACTGAAGAAATCAATGCTGGCTTCTCCATGCACATTGATTTCTGAAGGAGCTGGGATTTCTATGCACATGAATAAGCACAGGTAGTTTATGCTCTTTTCACGCGTTCAGACCCCTGGGTAGGGGGCTTTAAATACAAGCAAAACTTTTTGTCAATCACGGGCCACCAATGGCACTTGTTACGGACGTATGTGTTATTCATCCATGCTGTTCATCTCCCAACACTCTCTCCTTCACCTCCCCAGTTTCCCGGTTCACATCCGTACGTGCCTTCTATTTTTTCTTTTAATCTTATTAATGTTTTTATCCCTCTAACACCTCCACCCTGTCTAAAAGGGAAAAAAAAAGTGTATTTTTTAAAAAATCATCCTCTCTTTCCTATTCTAATTCTCTCATCTTTCTTTGCATCTCCTTCCTTGCTACTTTCCTCTTAAAGAAGTCCATGAGCCAGGTATGTGACTTCTGAATTCCTCTGCATCAATCTGAAGGGTTATTGTGTGCTGCAAATTCAGCTGCACAGCACAGTGGACCCAATTGGCCCATGTTCTGAATTGGGAAAAAAATTGAAACTTTTGAAGGAAAAAAAAAAAAAAGTAAATCTTATTTTACAGCAATTGAGAAAAATCTATTGAAATTTATGAAAACTTTTGATCCAACATTTTCTTTCTTTTTTTAATCTTTCCTCAAGGCAAGAGTTTAGACTTTTAAAATGGTTACATTTGAAGCAAAACTTTTTAGAAATGTTCCTGCAGTTTTGGCTTTTTTTAATTATATGGGGTACATACTTTTTAATGCAAGAATATAAATTTGGAATGAAAGATTGTAGCACAGCAAAATGTGAAAAATCTTGTTCTAGAAATGTTCATATCTATACAACCTCTTGTGGTTGTGAAAGAAATTACTTTTTTTAAAATCAAAATTATAGCTAAATTTACTATGATTTTTGATATGATTTCAAAAATAATGATTTTTTGAAACACTGAAATTTAATCAGAACTGTGATTTCTGATTGAAGATGATAACAGTAACTCTAATATTATACTCAGGAATTCAAAGCGGTGGAAGAAAACAAGATAAAATTATACATAATAATGATAAACTGTAACTTATAACTTCCTTACATCTTCCATCAATAACACTTTCCTCCGTCTGTGATGCATAATAATGAGGATAAGAGTTAACAATTGCATGAAAAAATGTAGTAACATTTTGTTAATCAGATTCTTTCAGCGTATAAACTGTAATTATGGCCACTGAGCACACTTGGAGCCGGCACATATGGGAGCATGTTAATGTTTATTATTGGGAAAAGCAGAAATCAAACTTGCAGAGTCATCTAAAATGTCCGTGGAAACTATTCTGTGCAATTTCAGACACCTTTATTAAAACAGTCTCATCTCAACAGCAGTTCATCCTAGTTATCTCACTCTGTTGACCATAGAGGGAGATTCTTGTGTTAGATGAGATTAGAATTATTTTTCCACAGTTAAAATTAGTGAGATGAGGCCTATCTGATTGATTTTTGTATGACACTTTAACATACACCTGCATGCTCCTGCTCATTTCCTTCCTAATCTCACAGCATCTCACTTCACACCTGTCTGTCCCTATTGTAACTGCATTAGTTCATCTCTGTTGACTGTTAATATGTTGCTTTGCACAGACTAAGTGTCCTTGATAACATGGCTCTCATCCCGGCCACTTCCCTGCTGCTATTTTGTGAACCACCCATGTGGTCACCTCAAGTTTTGACAAATGTGAGGTCAAAATTTGCGCCAAACAGCAGCATGTTACCATTTGATTAACAGCAGCTTGATTAACAGTAAGGCCCTGGTTGGAGCTTCCCTGTGCTTTCCTTGCCCTCGTAGCTCTGTCTATAACACAGAGCATAACAAAAATAAGTGTTTATAATGATGATATAAATATAACAAAATCAGAAGAAAAATAGTGTTGAAGAAGGTCTCTCCTGCCATTTCATATCCCTGTGGGATTATGTGCTTTCTTTTTTGTTAACATTGCTGTCCTTATGTCCTTCAACACAAGTTCAGAGCTGTGGCTGCTGGGTTTCTTGCTCCGATTCCTTTATTTTTCTTCACTGCTGCTTTCCACTGACCAACGAACAAACGTGTGTCTTCTAAATTCCTGTGTCTTCATCTAAAGCCCTTATGTACATAGGAATTCAAAAATGTTGAAGAAAAAGTCATGAAAAATCAATCTCATGAAAAATCAATCTGTTCTTGCAATTGCCTGAATTTTATTCTCCCTGTAATAACCAACTATAACTCCTGTTTGCAGCTCAAGTGTCACCTTCTAGGAAACGCAAACTTGCAGTGTTGAGCGTTTCCTGTTTCTTTGCAGCAGACAGGCCCTATACAGGCCTCAATATTTACAGTTCTGCTGAGCTAACCCCCAGATTTGCCAGTGGTGAAACTTAGATGATGGAACTTCAGACACAAATGTATGGGTACATCTAAAAATGCATAAGCTTGTAGTAAATGTCATATCTTTGTATGTGCTCTGACAGCTAAAAGGACGTGTTTAGTAGAGATAGGTTACATCATTGCACATCCTTAATGCTTGCTAGGTATGTCTCCTTTTAAACTTAAGGCTCACCCTTGTTATGGTATTTGCCCAGAATTGACCAATTTGCATGGTTGCAAATTGTTGGTTGCAATCCACCAACATTAAAATCCCTTTTCCCTTCATCTCTATGGCATTCCCCCCTGTGTACTTCACCCCCACTGGAACTGCTGTCCCTTTTCACCAATATTAATGTCTTATCCCTATAACCTATATGCAAGTGATATTCCTTCAATCTAGACTTACCCAAGTTTGAAGTGTTCCCTTTCTCTGTAACTTGTTTTCTAATTCTTTTATCTTCCTTTCCTATCCTTTTCCCTTGACACTTCCTACTAAATGAAGCTCCCCCCCCTCCAGGTATGTGACTTAACTTCTAAACTCCCAGTGTCTGTCTGTCTGCAGGATGAATGTTCTTAGGAATTAAAGGCAACATATATCTGAACCAGATAACAGATCTGTTAATGATAGTCTGTAACTTGCATGCCTTAATTTTTTTGTTTCGTGCCTATTCTTTTCCTCAGTAAAGTGCAATAAGGAAGCCCTGTTGCACAAAAATGTTACTAAATACCATTTAGGGAACATGTATATCTTTGTAAAAGAGTAGATCAGCAGAAAGTGGTTTGGTGGCATGGGTGAAATTCTACCCTGATATGAGAATGAACATTTCTACCTATAGTGAGAGCTTCATTTCAAATCTTGAGGCAGAATTTGGCCCACTGAATACACACAGAGAATATAAATACTGAGAAATTTTGCATTGCTTTTCTGCCTGCTTAGAAAAATACAATCGTGTGTGTACAGCTGAAATGCAAAATCTGCCCCTCAAATCCACATTGCTGATCAGATCTTGTTTTGTCAAAAAGCAGAGAAATGTAATGTAGATTTACACAGACTTAAAATCAGTGCTTTCTTCCTATAAAATAATGCCTTGTAAATCTATATTGCAAATGGATGTGAAGACAGTGGTAGATATAGATAGACGTAGAGATATACTTCCAAATTGTATTCAAGGAAGAATACAGCATGAGCCATAGATCTGCAGAAGGACAACCAAGAGCTTTTTGAGGTTAGCTCAATGATGAAGGTGAGTGACAGAAAATATTTCAGAAGGTTTCTGAACCAGATTGCATTTAGTTCAAGTGAATGAAATGCTACTGCTGCAAATGACAGATCCAGTGGTTTTTAGAATGCTCTGAAAGTGCTGATTATGTTCATGTGCATCCTTAAAGTCAAGGTGAATCCTGGTATATTGTGCTGGCAAGCTGTGCTTTATGTATGTAATGCTGATCATTTTTATTTTTCAAAATCTTTACTATAAATCTGCCTGTTTCAACTGACAGAATTCCTTTCCTTCCTGTGACTTCTCTTTACATGCTATTTCAAATGTAATTAAATTATTTTACAGCAGATTTACTGCTTAACTTTCTTCCTCTAGCCCCTTTTTATCTCCACCTTTGGCTCCAAAGCCTTTACGGAGTGCGAAAATAACAGGTTTCTCGTTCTCATTCTCTTATTCTATATCGCATCTTGTTCCATGACACTTCACACCTGATGAAGTTCATGAGCCAGGTATGTGACATGACTTCTGAAATCCTCTGTGTGGCTGCCACATGAGCATTTGTCTGTGTGTGAACAGGAGTCCTGGATTGGTAGAAGAGAACAAAACAAGAGAAACAAATATTAACCCCAAGGGATCACTTGGAGCCCTTCTCTCCTTTAATCTCCATGCTTACCATTTTAACCTTACAGCATCTTTAACTTCCAACAGCCTCTCCAGATACCTTTGCTCCTTGCCTTAATTCACTAATTCCTCTCTTTTCCACCTCCCTTCATGTATCCTCTGACCTTTTTTTTCAGGCTTCCAAGTGTTTTAAATCTGTTCTGTTCTTTTTCCTATTTCCTGTCTTTCCACCACTGCTCGCACCCTGCCACCTGCAGAAGAAGCCCCCGAAGAAGGTATGTGATGCATCTATGGACTCTCTCTCACCCTTTTTCTCTTTCAGTGCTGGGAAAACTGTGTTAAAAACAGTGATCTTGTTCAAGATCAGGAGTAAAGGGAGCACAGGAGAGAAAGGGCCTCTCTGAGTAGCTCTAGATGAACACAGAGAAGGTTTTATATTAAAACACGAAAGGCCTCACAGATCCTGCAGGCTGCGGTGGCCTCAGGCTTTTCATTGCTTGAAGCTTGTGGGTCAACCTGTCCTTTGGGTCACATTGTGGCACCTGCCTAAATAACCCCTGTGTGGGTGAGTGGTGCTCAGCTCAGCTGTCCTTCTGCGGTGCGACCCAGAAACCATTTTGGAGAGGGATGGTGTGAACTGTGGTCGTGGAAAGAGAAAAGTGAGTGACGGACAAGCAGAGAAGTGAGAAAACAGATGAGTGCGTAACAAGTGACCTTAAGAAATCCCCCCATAGTGAAAAAGCAAACTAAAAGAATTACATCTACCTACAGGTACAAAAGAAATTACTTTTTTCAAAAAAAAAAATCTTACTGAAGTAGATAGCTGAAGTATTGAATATTTTGTTCCTATACACTTGAAATTGTGCACTCAATTGGACAGGCACCTGTGGAAGTAAGCTTTGATTTTTTATTATTATTATTTGTTTTTTCCTAATATTATTATATCCCTGGTACTCATTCTGAAAGCGGGTGTCAAGAGAAAAGAGGGAGTAGACTTGCAAGGGAAATAGAAACCAGGAAATTTTTCTTCTCCATAAAGTGTGTATGGATAATGCTGTTGTCCACTGAGTGTGATGTTCCTTTTTTGTCTGAGCAGAGCTCTCATTGTATGGCAGGGATAAGACAAGTATCTAAGCAGCAGTGTGATGTGTTTTCCTTATCTTTGTCCATCTTGTTCGTGCTCCTCAACAAAATAAGACTATGTCAACATCATATAGGACCTGAGAGGTCTTCAAGGAATCCACAACAAATACTTTGTACACCAGAACACCGAAATTATTCTATAGATAACTATAAAAGAAGTGCACTCAAGAAAAAAATAATTCACTCATATACAATTTGCAATCAGCAAGAATGGTTTCCATATACCAAAAAAAAAAAAATCCTCCAAAAAACAAAGATGTCAAAGATGAGATGTTACTCTTTGTTCACATCTTCCTCTTGGACTTCCATATAGAACGAAAAACACAAATTTCAAAGGAAAGATCCCTTGAAGATATAGTCAAAGGGCACTAGTGCTTTTCGAGGTTTTCTCTAGTGTCTTGCTTTCGGGGCAAAGTCTCAAAGAGCAAGGTCAAACACTCTTTTAGGTGCCTAACTTTAAAGGATTTTTTTTTTTTGCACATTTTAGCCAGAAATAATGTCTAAATTTCCTGCGGGCAGACTTGGTGAATCCAGTGAATGAGGCCCTGAAGTCATCCTTTGTGCCTTATGCCACTCTGCCACTGGGTAGTACTTTTTCATACACGCGTGTTCCCCTCTATAAACCAGGCTTCTAAAGTAGAAGATCATGTGCAAAGGAGGTTAAGTGTGTCCCTCAGCCCCTTTTGCTCTCAGTCTGCTCCAATTTTCACCCTTCAATGTGTGAAGGCACCACTTCTGTGGGGAAAATGCTGAGTACTCACATTGCTGCTCAGATACAAGAAGTCCAGTCACTGATGTGCTTGGGTATCAGTCCAATTCTGTGTCTCTCGCTATGTTCCTTGTGAACAAGGTGGCAGCTTTCACAATAGATATTCAGGAAAGTCCTTAGGAGGATGAAATATTTAGCAAGTGGCAAGTATCCTCCTTCATATTTTCTCTTCACTCCCATAAGGAGTCAGACATTCTCTTCTCTGTGTTCTTGTTCAATCTCCGGAGCCCAAGATTCCCAGTGCAGTGGGAAGGGAGCCAGGACAGTTGTTCTTATGGCGGTGCTGCTTGTGGGCTGACAACTTTGCTTTTTTCTTTTTATCTCTCAACTTACAGCTGATGAAGAAGGAGAATACTATGATGGTAGCTTGGTGTTGTTTTAAGTCAACAAAGTCATCTTTCTAACATCTCACTTTTTTTTTTTCCTGTATTTGTTTTTGTTCCTTACTTGATTGGAAACTCAGGAACTGGGCCAAAACATTTCTGCCACAAAGAATCATTCACTGCGTATATCCAAACTCTCTTGGGGGTCACAGTGCTTCCAAGAGACATATTCCCCCTGATTAGGATAGTGGGTGGTGAAAACCAATCAGCTCTAAAGCTTGCTCTAGATTTATATTTTAGCTGGACCTGGTTATCTCATGCTTCTCAGCAAACCTTCCCAATCCAAAAGAAGCAGGAAAGTACCTGCACAGAGCCCTGCATAGACATGCCTGCCTCACCCAACCTGCGAGGTCAGGGTTTCCAGGCCTAAATCTACAAATATTGAGACGTCCCCTCCAGCCATACACTTAAAATTGTGCTTAGTGTCAAGTATATGGATAAAGTAATTAAAATTATGAGGCAGGCCATAAGCTTGAAGTATGTTCTTGATACTTGATTAAATGGGCTGTAGAGCATGTGGATGGAGATAAAATTCATATGAAAAAAAGGCATCTAGAAGTGTTGCAGGGCCAGTTTTGCTCTTGCATGTGGGCAGATAACTTAGTCCTCCCTGAGCCTTTTTTTCAAATCCAATTCAAATGTATAGCGACTTTCTGCCTTTAAAGGTTTTTTAGGTAGCTCAGTTGTGTTCAGATGCCAGAACCTGTACAGCTCTTTCTTACAACAGAGCCCAACACTACTTGCAGCTACCTGGCTTCTTCTGTGTTGTTTTTTGTTTGTTTGTTTTAGTGCATATTTGTGTGTGTGTATTTTCCCCCAACTTAATTTTTTTGCTCGTTTTTCAGGCTTTTTTTCCCTTATTTTAGGGAAACCCTCTGAGGACTTTTCTGGGCCCTTCACATCAGTTTTCACTTCAGAACAGGATTCCTCCCTTCCCTTTCTTTTTTTATTTCTTTCCTTTTAATAGCTCATTGAGTTTTTTCAAGGCCACACTGAGAGTTAGAGACGTTGCTTCCTGAGAAGTGGAAGGAAGGAGGTGGCTTAGTGAGTTCTGAATCAAGGAAAGGCTGTTAAGGACTCTCCCAAAAGGGGAAGCACCGTATGAATGTCATAGATGAAATGGGAGAAAGCAAAGCTGTATTAATGATGGAGGGTTATTGCTTGGCTAATCCTTTTGGAAACCAGAAACTCAGACTATATCCCTAATAACCATGCCAGTGGGCTTGGATTTCCAGTGGTTCTTGCGTTCTTTTGGCAGGGTTGTATGTGGGGATTTTGCCATAGATCCATACTTCATGGGCAGAATGAGTAGCCTATCAGTCAAAATCCACCACAGGAACAGGAATTTCCTATCAAAATTCTTGCATGTCAACAGATTTTTGGCCCAGTTCCTTGACTCAGTGTTTTGAAACAAGGGGAAGCTTAAAAATAAATCTTATTCCTGGGCTGCTTTTGGAGCATGCAGTGTGGACCATACTGGGTCATGCACTGCAAAGGATAAATTTATTTCCTTATTCTTTAGTAAAAGCTCATGTTTCTCTGTTATCTTTCCCTTTTCTGGTTTTCTGGAGGTAACTTAAAGTATCCTAACTACAGTTTCTTATTTCAGGAACAACTAACCTTTTTCAAATATCTTTTGACAATTGTTTGTTGGTTTAATTATTTTTAAAGTGCTGATTTGGTGGTGACTGAAACCAAATTCAGAGTCATTGACAGGCAGATGTCAATCTTGGAAATCGAGTTCAAAAAAAAATCACTCATTATCTTTTTTTTTTTTTTTCTCTTTCTTTGAAGTAACAAGTCTTACTAACTGACAGCTTTAAATTAAACAGGAATGTTTCTGATAATTATCTGTGTGTGTCATGAGGAAAGAGAAACCTGTGTGAATAACATGCCTCCTAGATTGGTTAATCTGATTACTTTTCCTCTCTCCAGATAAAAAAGCAGTTTAAAAAAAATGTATTAAGAAGCTCACTGCCTATTTGAAAAGCAAACATTTAATAACTAGAGAAATACAGGAGTGCATCTTTTAGCTATTTTTTTTCTTGGAGTGGTTTGTGGTTTCCTTTATAAGAGTGCTCTAAAAACACTTTTCTAATTACATACCATTTATTTTATTAGCATTGCTCAGGCATCCAGAAACCTCAGCTGAGATGTTCTGGTAGGCAGTGTTCTATCAGTAAATGAGAAAAATCTTTTCCCCAAAGCTTTCATTATTAAAAATAATATGGGACAGCATGAGAAAAAGGAACAGTTGATTTCTGACCTATTTTATGAATTTTTCTCACCTCTTCTTGTAATTATTCCAATTACCCATTTCCAGTCATTTCCTCTAGCTCTGATTATGCAACATTCTTGCAACTAATGCCTCCTCTAAATATTTTCCAGAATCGCTTTTTGCTATTTTTCTTTTATAACATTTGATTTTATTTCACTCTGCTATGTTCCATTTGCTATTCCCAATTTCCTCCACCAGTCCCAAAACAGCTGGATGCAAATGAGCACTTGAGAAAAAAAAACAGAAGAAGTTTTATTATATTACCTAATGTATCACGAATAGCGGGGCTCTTACACCCACTCCAGAGGAGAGCTGAATTCCTGCATTCAGTTGGCTGTGAGCTTTTTACCTCAATGCCTTGCATCAAGTGAGCACGGAGACAGTCTTGTGCAGCAGAGTTCAAACGTAGTGTGCGGTTATGAAAGTCAACCTGGGTCCCTGGGGAGACTGGGCCAGAATAAACACATACGTTTAATTCACTTCTATTTGTGAGGATAACAGTGCTGAACTTACTGGGATTACATTGGGGTTAATAACTAAAGTTTAAAAAGCAGAGCAGGGAGGGGAATTGATCGCAAGCACAAATGTTAAGCAAGTAACTCATAAGACCAAACATCTCCCGAAAGCCACTGAAAGGTCACTAGTTGCAGGAGGGCGCTCCTGGCTGTCCTAGGGCTCAGAGCTGATGGTCTCCATGATGGTTTAGCCTTCCTCTCTGGGTGCCACTCCACTCCTGGAAGCACAGGGAAATTTGCACATACCTCAACAGGAGACGGAGCACACTAAGAGAAAATGGACTTCTCCAAGCTGGGTTTGGGGACACCCCGCTGCGCAGAGGAAGAAACAACCCACCCTGACATCCAGCTCTGTCGGGCATGCGTGCCCTAAGCTACCTAGGGCTGTGCATGGCAGTGAAACGGCCAGGAGAAAGCATGCCAAATGTATCTCTCTTCGCCTCCTATGAGGCATCTGAACAAAACTGTCTAAGCCTAGTTATTGTTGACACCAGTGTGAATTCAGATTAACTCCAGCGACTTCAGTAAAAGAAGTGCTGAATGAAAGAGGCAATGTTTTTCTTTCGCCCTCCAGCCCAGCTGTCCTCCTCAGAGTTTTGAACTCGATAGTTTGAGGAAAAATAACTTTCCTGTGAATGAAACCATTGCCTTTTAGATGCTATGTTTGAGGCTTTTATACAATCTCTTGATTCTTTTTTGTCAAATTCTGTTTCAAGTGATAAAACAGATTCACCCCTAGCAAAAGGGGTGTGTGCGAGTGTGTGTTTGCTTCTTTTGAAAATGTTTGGGATTTAACCAGTTCTTCTTGGATCTTTCCCCTGAGACTGAATTAACCTTTCCTTTTTCTTTTTTTTTCTTTTTTTCTTTTTTCTTTTTTTTTTTAACTGTAGGACCTGGTGTGATCTCTATTCTAACTGTTATCCCTCTTTTTCCCTTTTTGTCTTCCTGTTTTCCTCCACGTTTCCAAACATAGAGGAGAAGCCCAGAATAAAGTAAGTATGAGGGGTGGGTAGCTTTCAGAAACCCCAGGGTAATTGTTCTGACCTAGGAGAAATCCATAGGTTATCTGTTAGGAAAATGGCCACCATAAGCCTTTGGAAAATCCTCTGCTTTCCTTCATGCAACATCCACCTCTTCCTGCCTGCCTTCTGACAGAGGCTGCCTTAGCAATAGTTACAGGCCAAGGTCTTAAGACAAAGTCTTCATCAGGCCTATGTCTTTCTCAGAGTTAGCTGGTGGAGTCATGAATTCTCCAGGGTATGGCAGTCCTACAACTTTATGTGGAGATGAGAGCCTTTGTGAGAGTCCATGGCAGGAAAACAACCTGGCCAGCCAGAGTTGCTGGCAGGAGGAAGGATGGCAAATGTTGGATTGGGCTGGCTGGAGCTTAACTAAGGTTTCCAATGCACCTTCTGGCTCTGCTGTTCCACACGTTTCCATGCTTGAGGGAATGACTATAAGCTTTGGGAGTAAAAACCTTTTTGAGGGCAACACCCTTCCCTTGACCTTCCTTGAAGAAAAATAGTGTCTAGTTGTTCCCTGTGAGTCAGCTGAGGGCATGCTCAAGTCTCTCTTTCCTTTAAGATGATTTTTTTTTGACTTTCTGCAGACTAACTGCTCCTAAAATACCAGAGGGTGAGAAAGTAGACTTTGATGTAAGTATTTCTGAGCCTATCTGTGTTTGTCTGTCTGCACCTGAGCCACATGCACGTGCAAACCCACAACTCCTCCTGTACAGATACTGCTGAGGATAAAGTCAAGGACAAAAGGATCGATGCTTTGTTGCCTGTTTTCAGTCACAGGCTACCATCTGCTCCCTGAAACACTCTGGATGCATTCTTTATTAATGTGACCAAGCTGAAATCTTTATTCATGTACTTACTTTTTTCCCTTTTGAATCTTTGAAGCTAATTTATGAAAAAAGATGAAAGTGAGTGTGTTAGGAATCCTCAGATCTCGCTCTTTGCAAACTGCCCCTTTTATTGCCCGCATTCTCTATTTAATACTCCTCAGCTATCCCAAGGCAAGTTGATTTTTATTGTTTATATTACTGCTATATACTTCCCTAGTTGTACTACTGTTTTGTAGTTCAGGATGCTTCTCTGGCTCAGGAGTAAGGAAATATGATTAGGGAAGGTCTGAAAGGATGAGAAAGGAGCTTCTCCAGTGTCAGAGACTAGAGATTACACCTGTGAAGAGCTTTTGTCCTCTAGGGACAGGAGTGGTCATTAAAACAGAGTGGCATTTTGAAAAGTTGAGTTGTTCCATAAGGAACAAAAGTAACAAAGCTTGGTTTTCCACGGAGCTGTGTGCTGCTTTCCCTTGCCCTCTTTCCAACAGTATTTATGCCCCATAACTCCTTCCTCTTTAAGCAGTAGTATTATTTTCTTCTATTCTGACACCCTATATCTGGCAGGCAAAAGTACCTCCTTCTGCTGGTTTGTGCCTGCATTCTTGCTGGCTGGCTGACATGCAGTCTGCTGATTAGCCAGCTCACTCTACTGCTGAGCATAGGGAAGGGACTGAATTTTACCCTCCATGGGAAGCACTAATTAAAATCTCTCTGCTGTAGTAAAGTTTCCTGTAATCTAAAGTCCTCAGAAATATGGGAACAGAAAATATGGGAACATTTTCTAGAGTACATTCATACCTCAATGCTTCAGCAAGACTTATATACTTGCAAAGATGTAGCAGCTCAGAAAAGCCAGGGATAAAATATTATGCAGGGAAATGGGATGTGGGTTGTGTTCTGTTCTTGGCTCCTGGATGTCACATGGACAAGTCTTTGAATGTTTCTGACCTTACATTTAAGGTAGATGCTTAATCAACACTCCTGTTGATTTCTGTGCATATATGAGGACATACTGTGCTTTTGTTTCTGTGTGTGTAGGCAGTGTTGGGAGTCTGCAGGGCATGTATGTAGAAAAATATGAGCTTATTTAATGAATTTGCTTGCTCTCCCAGGATATCCAAAAGAAGAGGCAGAACAAAGACCTGATTGAACTGCAGGCTTTGATTGACAGCCACTTTGAAGCCAGGAGAAAGGAAGAAGAAGAACTGGTTGCCCTGAAAGAGAGAATTGTGAGTCTTTGTAGAGACATTTCCCTGTGCTAGATTATGAGATTTGCTATAGCTGAGAAGAAGAATATGTTAGTCCTCAGTCAGAGTTTGGCAGCAAGCTGTGTTGCCGCGTACACTAGTGACTGTTTCTGTTAGCCCCAAGTGGGTTCTTGCCTTGTCAGTCCTCTCTGACACCTGCATTTTGCACCTGGAAATTCACAGGGAGCATTTGGATTACTTGTAAGCCTTGTCCTGCACGCCTTGGCAAGGAAACAGATAGTTTATTGTCTGCAAACTACAACTTCTGGCGAAGGTGGTCATAGTGCAGGTAGATAATGGATACTGAAGGTAGATAAGGTCACACTGATGATTCCTTGTCTCTGCTATTGCCTCTTGCAGGAGAAGCGCAGAGCTGAAAGAGCAGAGCAGCAAAGAATTCGGGCTGAGAAGGAGAAGGAACGCCAAGCCAGGCTTGCAGTAAGTGTCTTTGCATCTTTCTGTCTCAGCATCTAATAAGAGGAGATCTCAGAGATTTCTGCCTGCCTCAGACAGTCTGGATAAGAAACAGCTGCCCTCTTACCGCAATGGCAGGAGGAGGAACTGTCAGTTCTCATTGTACTTACCTTGTCACATTTCCTGCGTGACACCAGCTGCTGCAGAAGTTGTGAGTCCCCTAGAGTAACTTGCTGCTATGTGTCATCCTCTATAGGAGGAGAAGGCACGGAGAGAGGAAGAAGATGCCAAGAGAAAAGCTGAAGATGATCTAAAGAAGAAGAAGGCTCTATCCTCCATGGGTGCCACATACAGCAGCTATTTGGCTAAGGTAAAAAGCATGGATCCATGGAAGAAATGTGGAAGTATTACCCATTGGGGTTGACTGGCAACAATCTTCGTTATAAGATGAGAACAAAACTTGACTGTCCTCCTTCTGGATCCTTAGCAAATTGTCTTGTTGCTTTGTCCCTAAACTCATTTTACCCCAAATTTGTGTCACCTGATGTTAACTGATGTTCTGAAAATAGGCTGACCAGAAGAGAGGGAAGAAGCAAACAGCTAGAGAGACAAAGAAGAAGGTCCTGGCAGAGAGGCGCAAGCCCTTGAACATTGACCACCTTAATGAAGACAAGCTGAGGTAAGGTGTTTATCCTCACTTATTTCAGGTACATGGCAGTGATTTCAAATTTGAATGTAGCTCTTTGACATTTGTTCTTATTGTTCTGGGACTTTCTCTAATAAAAGAACTAGAGAGAGGAGATGGCCTTCCTCAAAAGTCATTAAAGGACAATATTAGATTTTGCCCTACCTTTATTTGGGGGGGAAAAAAAAAACAAAAAACAAGAAAAAACAAAAAACAAAAACTATTGGACTATTGACGAGATGGTTTGCTAGCCTTGTCAGTGAACAGAGATGAATCACCTACCAGACTAGCTACAAACTTTAAACCCGGCTTTGATATCAGCTGAAAAAAAAACTTTAGGTTAATGCTCTTTTAGCATTTATATTACAACGGGATTCTGAGAGGTGAGATAGAACTGCTAAAATACGAGTATGGATTTCTGCTGAGTCTGGAGGTCCTAGTCTTGAGTGCTGTGGCACAGAACAGTCTTTAAATGACAGTCTGGACTCCATGTGTTGGTGTTCGCACACAACAGAAAAAAGAAGTTCACTCATCTCAGTCCTAAAATAGATGAGATACACAGAGGCAGCTGTTCTGCTCATCTGCCTTCTCATCTAATTCCCCTTGTCCCTCATAAAGAGTTAGGGGAAAAAATGAATTGGTAGGAAATATGGTACTGCCTGATATACGCAAGAGCATGAGGCTAAAAAGTTGTCAGATGAGAAGGCAAGACATTGAAAATAGTTGAGTAGCTTTTGGATAAATAAGGGTTTTACAAGAAGATGTATAAGCTGCATTACACTAAGTAAAAAGCCTCATTACTAGTGATCCGAAAACCAAAGGAAATGTACTATGTGATGTGTTTCTCTCATCTTCCTTTCTCCATAAAAACACAGGGACAAGGCTAAGGAACTGTGGGATTGGTTATACCAGCTGGAGAATGAAAAGTATGACTTTGCAGAGCAGATTAAAAGAAAAAAATATGAGGTGAGTGAGAAGCCCTTTTGGTCATGGCACCGGATCCAAAACATAATCTGGGATTTAAAAAAAAAAATCCATATGACAATATCATTTGTTTTTCCAATGCACTTTTGGAATATTTAGCCAAGAAGGCACCTGGATCTGCAGTTCCCCTCGTATGCCCACTTTTGCTGACCAGATTTAATATCTTAGGCTGAAACTGAACAGACTAGTCTGAAGGCTTTCATAGCCCCATAGAAGATGAACGCCTCACACACAGAGACTTGTTCATTCTTGTTGATCATTCAGATTCTCAATTTGCTCATCTCCATTGCAAAGTAATATTTTTAATTCTGTCTCTGATTTCACACTTGAATGTTTTAAGTTTTATTCTCATCCCAGATTCCCTGTGGACTAAGCTTTTTGGAGCTGCTGAAACCTGTCTTCAGACAGGAGCACCTGACTGAAGTGACATATGGTAACAGCCACTTGATGTGCTCCCTTTACAAATGGCCACAGGATAGGGCTGCGCTTACCTATATCGAACTTTGTTCAGTGACTGAGAAATCCTGTTGGAGATATCTCTGTCTTGCTCTCCTTTTAATTCCCAATTACACAGACACACACTGACAGAGGACAAGCAACATCAGTGTAATTATCTCAATCTCTCTTAGATTGTAACACTGCGTTGCAGGCTGCAGGAGCTATCCAAGTTGTAAGTACAATGAAATTGCCTGTAAAAGCAGCAGCAAAGGCTACCAAATGCATGAGCCTGCCGCATGGTCAGAGACCAGGTGCCAGACAGCAAGCTGGCCCTTGGCTCCACGTGCAGAGAGAAAAGAGAAAACCGAGTCTTGTGTGTCTCCCTTCCCTTCATTTTTCTCTCACCTTCCATTCTTCTGAAATAGATGAGGTGGACATTTAGGAATGGAGTTGGAGTTTTGACAGTGATGTGGCTAAAGAACTGAGCATGCAACCCATGCAGATCATCTCTGAAAATAATTCTCTAAGCAGCTTCTAGCACTATCTGGGAGACCACCCGGATGTACCTGAGACACATGCAGAGGCTTTAGGATTCATGTGTGGTATCTCAGAATTTGTAGGAAAGAAGGGAATAGGTTTGGGAAAGATTCTCCAGCTTGTGTGGCCACATGCTTATCCAGACCCAAAACATGGGAGAGGACCACATAATGATGGGAGGTCAAATAGGTGTGGAAAACTAGTATTTAAGGCCATGGGAAGGGAAAGAACATACAATGGTAGCGGTCTCTACAGAAAGTGAGGGATGGCCCACGAAGAAAAGCAAGGAAAGCACAAACTGTGCAAAACAGAAGAAAAAGGTGTAACTGAGAGGTGAAAAAAAAAAAGAGGAAAGGTGATGGTAGGAAAAAAAAAAAGATGAGGAAAAAGGTAAGTAAGGTAAGTGGAAAATAGCAAGAAGGAACAAAGAGCAAGAATGCAAGGGAGAGACAAATGAAGGAACTGGGACACACAGAAGCAGAGACGTTATTTAGTTCTAGTGTCTTTTGCTCTTTGGTGCTTTACTGGAGAGTGTCATAGTCACTGCCACAAGGTTACCAGTGAAGGTAAGTCTTAAGTCCTTGGGTCAAACTGAAGATAGAGCTGGTTCTTATCCACTCTTGAAAAATATTTGGTTTCAATAAATGATTTAAACCAATGCTGCAGATTTTAAAACTTCTACAAGTAAGTACAAAAGCAGCTGATCTGCTGATCTTTCCTTCCTTGTGTTGTCCTGTTCCCTCTGATGCTTCAGTCTCTTATTTTGTTTCTGTTTACCATGGAAAGAGATGAACCAGGAAATACCAGTTGTTGGGCCAACGTGAATGTATGATCTCCTTTTTCTTGTTTTGCATGTGGAAAATGTCAAATGCCACTTTAGATAGTCAAATGTTAAGTCATCACTTCTTGGACCAGCAGAGCCAGTGGAGAACTTTAAATTACACCAAAAACAGAAGCAAAGCATAATTCTTAGTACATGCATTTTCCACCCAAAGAAAATAAGGGAGAATGATGGCTGGGTTACTAATGAAAAGGGGCAAAAGAAGGTGCTTTCTCTCACTTTGGTCCATTTGGACATTCCCACTGCCTATGAGGAAAGAATCCCAGGATTTCACTAGTGAAGCCAGGTCTACAAGCTAGGACTAAGATGCTAAGCTAGACTACGAGGCTTGTGCCCTGAGAGGTAGGTGTTTGCTTTCGCACGCATCAGGCTGAAATCTGTAACTTCCCGATGTTTAAACAAAGCTATGCTCCATCTTGTAGGGGAAAATCTCCAGTGGCTTACAATCATCAGCAAAATTTTGGAAGGTATTTAGAGTCCCCGCTTCAACCTTTTCTGCTGTGGTTGATGCAGTTCCCCAAATTGTTTTCTTCTTCAGCCCTGTTAAAAATCTTTCTCTCTTATTGGAAGCTGGGAGCTGCTGCAAGCTCACATCTTCTGCTCTACCAGCCAGCTCCAGCAGAACATGTGACCCATCTTCCATTCAGTCCATTGAAGCACTCTAACCCTACAAAATTCAAAATGTGTCAATAGTAGAGGAAGAGGGAGAAGGTGAGGCTGTTATAGGCAGGAGGAAGATGCTGTCCAAAAGCTTTCCAGCTGGCCAAGGTGATACTCATTCCAGTTCACTCACCTGCATTTTGACATGACAATTCACTTCTCTAATAAGAGTTATGAAATTCTAGTTCTTCTTTCTCTTGAAAAGTGAAATTGGCTTGCAGATTTATTATCAAGTAGACACATTTCCCTTCCTCATGCAAGAGTGAGTTTTATTTCAAAGGAACTGCTAAGCTCTACCATAAGCACCTGTTTCCAGCACTCCAACAGGTAAAGTCCCCTCTCTGGGAGGGAACAAGGTTGTTCAGCAGATAACCTTTAAAAAACCCTGGTCATGTATGTTGTTTGCAGATTGTCACCCTCAGGAACCGGATTGATCAGGCTCAGAAACAGTAAGTACCCATATCCCCTTCCTAGCTCTTGGCTGGGGATATGATCTCAGTGTTTGAAGCAGTCACTTCAGTCCCAATGCTGACATTTTCTTGTTGTAATGGAATGAGGCTAGAGAAAAGGCAACTGCCACCCTGCCTCACATTGAGAAAATGACAGGGAAACTGAAGTGAATCTAGCAGCTAATACTAAAAACATTGTGTTTCTTCACACAGTGTCAGCAGAATTTCCATCTGCTTATTGACGTGATTTTCAAACACCTGACTGGGGTGCTTTGAATGCACAACAGGATACAACCCTTGTTTATGGAGGGTAAACAAGTGGTTGCTAAGATTATAAGGAATGATATGTAACAAGACTAACATCATGGGATTACTGTTGTGAGTTCTTCTCATTTGTCATCTCTCTCCCACCTTCCTTTTCCACATGACTTCTATTTAAATAGATTTTTCACTCTTATGTCTTTAACTCTTCTATGTATTTACAGTGAACTTATTGAGGGAATTGGGGCTGCCTTCCCACTTGCCCAGTCCACCCTGCCTTATCCCATGAGTGCAACACTGTCGGCTCAGCTGTGTGTAGGTGCCATACATAAGGCTTGACCTTCTCAGAGTATTTTCTTTACAGAGCTGTAGGCTCATAAACCTCCACAGAATGTGCAGCTGTAGAAAGATGCCATGGTTTATCTGGGCGATGCTGCCCTTTCTAAGGGTACTGTCACACCACCCACTGCAGGATGCACTATTACTGCACATTTGCTCTCCCAGAAGACACTGTACTCTTTTTAGTGCAATAGGGCATCATTTAAAAAGGTTGGACTGGAAAGCCCAGAGCTCTTGAGATTTTTGCAATTTTATTTCTCTGCAAATCAGACTGTCGCATTCTGAAGCAATGTTGGTTAATGTATTATAAAAAAGAGCAAGTGATCCTTTCTTTAGACTTCATTAAGTTTCCCTAAGCACACTGTAAAGGTTAGGCATAACATTAAACATCACAAGCCTTTGCGGAGATAGGACTCCACCTTAGTTTGAGGAACTGTGCAGTTCCTATGCTGGGCTTTGTACCAGTGCGAAGGCTGGAAAAGAGAACAGTGGAATGACTTTAAAGTAAGCAGAAACTGCTCTGTTGTCTCATGTAAAGAGTCAATTTTCAGAATTTATCAAGTCTAACTTGGTCAAGAGGTAAAGTATTTCCTATATGTGTGTCCAAGTCACTTTGTTAAGTCCTCCCATTAATACGGCTAGCATTCTTGAACCAATCCACCCAGTAGCACTACACAAATCTCCCAAAATGTTGTCTTATTTGTTTTGGCTCTCTGGAAGAACCAGTGATCTGAAGGTTGCTTCCTTGATGGCAAGGCCCCACCACAATGTTCTGCCTCCCAACCCCACACTCTGCAGTGTCAAAGGGCCCAGGTCACGTGTGCTTTGGTTCAAGAAGTAGCTTCATCATCGTGTGCATGAGATGGAAGGGTCTGGTGATATGAAGTGCCCCAAAAGGGTGGGCACTGTCTATGGGAGCCGGTGCAAAATCTAACCTGACTAACTGCTTGCCTGGACCCTCTCTGAATCCAGGCATGCCTGTTTTTCAGTCAGAAGGTAAGTGACATGCATGTAGAACTGCCCTTTGGTGTGCAGGAAGATACTGGCGAGTTTGCCTGAGGTGCTTTGTGTGGGGAGTGTAGCTAGACTGCTCCCATACACTCTCCAATTTAGCAAGACTGGGATATGAGTATGAGAAGAAGCCTTTAAAGGTTGTTTGTACCATTCTAAAGAATCGCTCTCGTGATGTAAGGAAGAAGTCATACTGCCTTTGTTATAGCAAAGCAACTCTCTTATCAGGCCGTAGCTCTATTTAAATGATTGTCCATGTTCTTTTGCCTCCACTCCCAGATGACTAGAGCATCTGAGGTATTAGACTACAGCTCTCAAGTTTTCTGTGGAAACAAATGTATATAACAAATGTATATTCCAGATCAAAGCAGTCTTGAATTCTGAAAGTGTCAAATCTGTGCCTGGATAGGTCTGTCACTGTTAGCACTGAGGTCACATGGATTTCTAGTGTGATAATGCAGGAATCTGGAAAAGTCCACCCCTTTTAGGCATGCACATCCTGGCTTTTCACTGAGGGCTTGAAGTGGAATCTGATTCCACAATATCAGCCCACTTTCTCCAGGATGTGCTCTGTGGCTGCCGTGCCCAGTGCCTCAGAGGGAAAAGCAGCTCACCATTGACCTGAGTGCACAGTGGTGGAGAGCCCCACTGCTACCGCTGTGCTGACGCGCTTGTCTTTCCTGTTGTATTGTAGCAGCAAGAAGGCAGGAGCCAAGGGCAAAGTCGGTGGGCGCTGGAAGTAAAGAACCAGGCAGGACGGCCCATAGTGGCATGCCTGAACCCTGCTGGTCTCCTCTTTCTTCCTTCACAAATCATTGTGTCCCCATGCCTCAGCGATAACAAAAGTCGCAACATCAGCCTGAAATCGCGACATCAGCCTGGGCTGGCTATTGCTGCTGCTTTACTTTATCCCCTCGCCCCGGAGAAGACCAGTGGTTTCCTGCATCAAAAGGAAGCAGGTTCCCCCAGGAGCTGAGACAACTCCTTGCTGGCATCTTCACTACCTGCTGAGCATGTCCTTGAATCCCCTGACACCAGCCCTGTGCCATCCTGTAGATTGCTGTGTACAAATCTCTGGATTTTGTAAATAAAGCGCGACCAGTGTCTACTTCAATGACAATTCTCTGGAATGGTCTTTTGTGCTTCATTTAGGAGTGACCCCTTTTGCCAAGGAATTGGGTGTTGGGGTGAACCCTTAGTTATTGGTGTGAAACAGTCCAGTTCTGCAGCTGGGAATGAGGTTTAAAATAACTAATGAAGAATGAGGATGGGGACCCTGTTTTATGGCCACAATATGGGTGGACAACACGGACCAGCTCTGCCCTGGGGGGAGCTCACAGTCTATGTGCTGCCAAGTATATTTGAAGAAGCTGGGAAAAGAATAAGGGAAATCAAAGCACCAGGAATGAAGGATTAACTCCACTGAAGTGGTAGGTTTCAGCAAGAAGAAGTAATAGTTTTCAGCAGTGTTTCTCAACTGCTGGCGTGTCAGTGCAACACGGAGTACCGCTGGTTCTGGTACTGTGTTAAAGAGCTGGAGGCAACTGAAACACCGCATATAATAAAATCTATCATCAAAGCCTGATCTGTTTTGGTTAATTCCATGTAAAATCAAAGTCTGCCCCCCTCCAAACCAGGCCAGAAGAGCATAAATAAGCTGTGATTAAATTAAGGCCCCAAGGTTTCCTGTTGGATGTTTTTTCTTTGCCAGCCTCAAAACACCGTATTAGAGAGAAACCTATCCCAGGTGCTGTCTCTCCTCCCCCAGACTGCCACAGTTCTGGCTCTTGCTAGTAAATCTGTGACCACGACAGAAAGGTGGGGGAAAAAAAAAAGCTTTCAGACCGGCGAAGGGTTGCCCCTTGCCCTGGCACTCTGCAGCCGTTTCTGGCCCAACTACCCCATTGGTGCTTGACATGCGGCACAGCCATGGGGAGAGACTCTGAACAAGGCAGTTTCCTAAGCTAACGTGGCAAGCTACTATCTTTTTTGTTTGCTTTTCTGGGGTGACTTGGGGATTTCTTTGGTTGTTCCCGTCAGGCAGACGGATCAGCCCCACTCCTGTTTTCCACCTTTGGTCTCTCCCCGTACAGCTCCCGGCTTCCCAAGCCGCCC
>NW_010583639.1:319894-396885 GCF_000705375.1 Tinamus guttatus
GTGCGGCCCGGGGTGCCGCCGCCGGAGGACACGGCGCAGGTCCGCGTCTCCATGGAGTGAGTGAGGCTGGCCCGGCCCGGCCCGGCCCGACCCGGTTCGGTCCGTGGCGGGTGTTGTGTGGAGCGTTTACCCGCCTGCACAGCACTCAGGGCCCCGCGAGACTGGGCTGGGGAGTCTTTGGCGGTGGGGCTCAAGCAGTTGTATTTCTCCTTCTCGCTTCTCCCCATACCTTCTCTTTGCTTAGAATGACAAAGCTGGATATCAAGAATTACCTTGAGAAAATATACAACGTGCCGGTAGTGGCGGTGAGGACCAGGATACAGCACGGTGAGTGCAGCCGGGAGCCCAGAGAGGTGGCTCAGTCGCCCCGCTGCTCTGAAGCCACTTTTCTCCTCAGAAGCTGCATCAGGTTTCAGTGTGCCCCGGTGCAGGCACAGACCTGGCAACTCCTGCCAACGTGGTGCTTAATTTGTTCCTTAAAGCAAATATGCACTGCTGTGTATTTGAATGGCTTCATTAAATTGTGACATGTTTAGTTTTATAAAGCAAAAAATGAGATTGAAAAGCCTTAAAACCTTGTTTTTTGCCTGATTTCTGTAGTATCCTTTTGTAGTTGGGACCACTTCTCTTTGACCGCTGGGTGTCTCACTTCAAGAAGAACTTTTTCAAGTGTTCTTAATAAATTCATATAAACTTATATATTTTTAAAAGCCTATGATTATTGTCCTAGGTTATTGAGGAAGCACTTAGAGGATGTGGTATGGTTTAACAAAAAGCAGAATTTGTAAAGAAGTAAAATATTTTATTGGACCATCAGATACAGTTGGGAAAACATCTTAACAAATGTTCAGCTTTTCAACCCTTGAAGTTATTGCACAGCAGCTACGGACCTGTCACTTCCACTCATGGTCCCTCTCAGCACCCCAAATAACCCCAGCATTTCCCCTTCCATTTGTTTTAAGTTATTCTGAGCCCCAGGTGCAGCAGGCAGACCACTAAATGAACAGTTAGGACATCTTCAGTGGCAGTTTTTTTTTGAGCATTGGTTCTAACAAAGGAACTGATTGATATAATAGTAGCAGTGGGCATGAATTTTAAAAAGAGATAGGGGAAAAGCTAGAGTAGAGTAAAATGGGAATGAAAGAAAAATTAAAGCTTTAAGAGATGCTTGTAATACTCGGGGCACTTAAAAAATATATTTGCACGTATGCTTATGTGAAAAAAATAAAAAATGAAGCCGTAATATCAAATTCTTGTAGACCTAAATATTTGTAGTTCTAAACAGCACTGGAAAATATTTGTGCTTGTCCTTTTAGCCATTTCGTTGGCCACTGCTATTAGAAATGGTGCTAGAATATATATTTTGGAGGATGAAAGGAGAAAGAGTGAGAGAAACATAATCATTTGAAATCCTAAAGGTTTGTCATGCAGAAAATGAATTGAACTTGGGATTCCACAGTGACCAACATACTTGTTGAAAGTCAAAATGCTTTGTGTGTGATTTTTTTTTTCTCCTCTGTTGTATAGTGTAATTTCCTGAGAGGCAAAACAGTGGGACAGTAGATCATGCTCGTGTTCTAGAGTGTTAGGTGGGCAATAAGGGGTAACGTGTTTGTGGCTGTTTAGGAGGCATTTGCTCTTTGGTCTCCCAGAGCTATTGATGTAGTCAGGACTATTTATTCCTTCTGCCCCTTACCTGGCAGACCTGCCTCCTTACTCCCTTGCAAATTTTCTGTGTGACCATTTGACTGCCTGGGTTTGGTGATGCCCCATTTCCCCCCTGAGGATGAGGAGAGTAGGATTTTACTCATTTCATTATGTTTTAATAGTTGGGATACTATTACAAGGGGTGTCTGTGTTAGTACTGAAGAAATATTCCCCTTAGCAGTAAATCAAAACTAAAGAAGACCCCCTTTGGCTTGGCTGTGCTTTGGGGAACTTGCAAGCTGAGGAAAGTAATGGGAGAGGACTCTCTTTGTGCAGGTGCCCACAACAGAAGGAACCACAAGAATCAGAGAATAAAGAAGCCAGATTACAAGGTTGCCTACGTACAGCTGGTGAGTTAACATGGGTGCGTGTTGGGGTCGAGGAAGGGGCTGGTAATCACCCAAGCCAGAATCAATGACCAGTGAATTGTCCACTTGGCTGCATGTTTCTGCCAGTCCTTTAGTAAAGACATTGTTGTTAATACCTGCCAGGCTGCATTAAGAGATTTACTGACTTAAATGATTTAGTGAGCAAATTCAAATAAATAGTTGGTTCTAAAGCCCCGTTTTGTTTGAGGTCTATATGTAAGTTAAGGTCTGATGTCATATGGTGCTGCTTTGCCAGTAAGTTTCAGGCTGACCTTGTACTCACTGTGCTGGAAGGTTCACCACTTGTGTGGTTGATTGCTGAAATGTTCAGTAAGTGAAAGAATATAGCGTAAGGATGGAGAACTTTTTATTAAAGCTCTTTGAATCTTGGAGAAGACTAAGGCATATTCCTTGGAGAGCTTTTAGTCATGTCTAGCAAGTGTGCTTTGTGGCTAAGCTGGGTTCTAAAATATATGTTGGCTGCCCAGTGGAAAAGAAGCTTAATGTTCTTAAAATTTTCTTTCATAACAGGAGCATGTTACAGTTTTGACTTCTTTTGGCTTACCTGTCCCCATGTAAAAAAACCCAACCAATCGAAAATAATAATAATAATAATAATAACACCCTTCCTACATAGAAATTACTTTAAAGGAGGGCTATTAATTGCTGCTGGCAATGTAAACTCGGTGTTACTCCATACAAGGGATCTGTGTATGGATGTATGGGGAGCGTTGCATGATCTTACAGTTTAAAGACTACATAAAAATTTATATGCCCTTGGGATCAAATTAAAGATACACAGACAATTGAGAATCTGACATTTCTTTTTTTTTTGCAGAATTTAAATCAGCTTGGAAGTTTCTCTTAGTTTCTTCCCTCTTGGGGGAGGGAGGGAAAGAAAAGTGAGGACAATGTATTTCACTGGACAGCCTTTATCTTTGAAGGAACAGTATGCCCTGTTGATAGAAAGTTACAGTTATGCTTAGGTCAGGCCTAGTCTTAGTTTACTGTGTTAAAGCTAAGCTCCTCTGCATGAATATTTTGCATTGTAGAAAAACACACACCTCTTCAAGGAAGATGGAGGAAAGGCTATTTGTGTGTAAGTTTTTGTCTGTGAGGCATCAGGTACAAATGATTCAGTGAGAACATAGCTGAGGAAATTAACGCAGGGAATCATTTTATCTGCTAGTCACAAATTGCCTTCTCTGTGTTGTTGGTTAGTAGGTAAATGCAGATACTTTTCATTATCATGGGTGCTTGCTGGTGATATTTGTACTTTTGGAGACTTCTTTCTCAGCACTCAAACAGACGTACATCTTTACTGAGCGTTGGTCATTCCTCATGTTTTGGTTCACTGTATATATATATATATATATATATATATATATATTTTTATTTTCCTCCATTCACCGCTAGTTCTGGTGCCTTGGACACTGAGCTCCCGTTTTTGTTTTCACACCACCTTTAGACAGTGGATGAAGTCAGGAGTCCAGTGTCAGTTCTGAAAACAAAGGTTTTGTCTTCATTCTCATTCATGGTTTGATTTTGGCCACCGCAGGCCCGATGCAGCCATTGTTAATATCTGCCTAATTTAGGGAAGTCTTTGGTAACCACTGTAAATCCCTATTTTAATGAGAATTATTTTACATCTGCCATGAGTCAGAATAGCTGGGCTTTCCCACCATTTTTACCAGCTGTGTTTTCTCTCATTAATCCAATTTCAAGTTGAATCTGCTTATGTCTGGAAAAATAAGTGCTTGTTTTTGGAAGCTCTTGGGTTGATCTTTCTGTCGCTCGCTAGGTGGAAGTATTGCTCTTCTTAGGGTGACTTGCTGGCAGCTCTACTGTGGTCTACCTGAATGAAGCTGAGTGTATTCTCATGGCTAGCTATGCTTGTCTGCTCCATAAAAACATCATCTTATGTGTCCCCACACAACATATATGTCAACCTGCTGCCTTAAAGGTGAAAGGTGCATGAAGTCATAGTCAATATACCATTAAGTGTCAGATTGGTGCCCCAGCTGTCCCACATGTAAGGATTGTTGTCCTTTCTTTTCCAAATACTATTTCTTTGAGATTCAGAGTTGTTTACTTTATTCTCAGGCTGTAACTGGACAAATAAATGATCAGTCCAAGCATAATATTTTCAACATTAGAAAAATACTTCAAATCATAGAAGGCTGTGGATCAACAATATCTTGCCATTCCAGAGCCTGCCAACCTTTTTATTCCCCTTTTGGAATGTGGTGAGAAAGGTTTAAGTTATAGACTCCTGGCCATAGCTTTCAAATGCTTCTTTTTCACACTCTTTTATTTTCTTAATTAAAATCAAAGCGTCATATCTTTGCCAGCATGAATGAATGTCATACAACAACCTTTTTCTTTACTCTGATAAAGTTAGAATTATCCTACTGTTATATAAAAGAAAAAAGGCCAGTGGGAAACTTTACAGTTGCATCAACATCAGAGAAATTAAAAAAAAACAACAACATTCCCTCCTCCACCTTCAGTGTTCTCACTGGTTTAGCTCAACAGGTGTTAGCACCTGTGGGAGCCCAAGTGTAGACAAGCCTCTGGAATCCAGACCTATTTTTAATTAAACCTGTTTTGAGAAATCTAATGGAGATGGCTGTAAAAAGGAGTCTGACCTTGTCAACATCAGGACTAACACCTATTTAGCTGCGTGAATGATGGCACAAGTGGGAGCATTTTTGCAAATGCTTTCTCCTCAAAGCCTGGCTAGTGTCCTGTACATTCATTGTAATTAACCCATTTGCACATTAGATGTGGGAGCATTTTTCTTCTTGTATCTAATGAATTTAGAGGAAAAGTAGATTCTCTGTATGCTCTGGCATTGCCATGTGGGTTTTAAAGCCGCTTTCTCTGCGGTTTGGCCATACTTGTTGTTTTAACATCAGATATTACCACAGAGATGGTAGGAGAATTGTTCAAATGCATTGGATTATTAAACTTAGCTGCATTTGCTGCTACTGCTGGACCAAATCCCACACTGTTGGGAGTCCAACATTTTTTGGTTAACGACACTATAAACATCACTTTTCTCCTAATTCTGAAGGACAGTAGTAAGTGCTTCAATTATCTAAATAATCAGAAGACCTCACAGTTGTTTACATGACCAGTGTTTGCTGCGTCATTCCTACACCATAATATCTGTGCTGACCTACTATTCCTAAACTTTTGAAGGGATGCAAAGGTCATAAAAGTGCGTTTGTGCTGGATAATCCTTCTTGCAATTTTCTGACATGAGGCTTAGCAGTGGAAAGGTTAACACTTGACTTCATAGGCCTAATTATGGTCACTTAACCTCCCATTAAAATGAATGGAGGCAATTTGTACCACTTGATGTGGTAACTCCTTCTGTAGACTCTGAGAAAAAGGTGTGACTCCACCCTAAATAACCAAAAAGACTAAAATGTAAGCTGAAAATATTTGCTCGGTGCTTAGGTCACTTTCCATGTCGAAGAATGTTAGTATTTAAGAAATGAATCTTCATAAGAGCTAGTATGTAAGCCGGTTTTACCTTTGGATAATGCTAAAATAGGATCAGATGTGGGCAGGAGTAGAAGTGGTGCCTGTTCTGTAGTCTAAACATTGAACCACGTATCTTGCTTGTAAATACTTGTAGCAAATAGAGAAGTCTCTGGGAAGACCTCTAAATCCAGGATATCAATTAATAAAACCACCACAGTACCTTTTATTTTATGCCAACAGTACCCTCTGTAACAACTCCCCCATAGATTTTTTTTTTTAAATTCTGAAAAGCATTGTGCAGTATATTTAGATACAAGAGGACTTGGTGTTAGAGCTTGTCCTGAAAAACTCCAGAATTTTTCGCTCTACCACCTCACATGGGTGGAAAAATTATTTTGCAGGCAGTTCAGAATCCAGTTCCAAAATAGATTGATTTATGTAAGCAAAATAATTTCTTTAACAATATCTTTACCTTTCTAGAGTTTTCTTTTGGCAGAGCTGTGTCAGGTAGGAGGGTGGTGTTGTCTTCTCCCCCCTGCCTCTCTGCTCTTAATTAAGGTAATTGTGTGCCAGACCTTCTAAAAGAAGG
This sequence comes from Tinamus guttatus, assembly GCF_000705375.1. Next base: position 326,051 of record NW_010583639.1, read on the forward strand.
CCAAAACTTTGCTTTTTTTAGAGCCCATTTCAGTTTATTATCTTCAAAATTTAACCAAAGGAAGGACCCTGATTAAACAGCTTGCTAAAGGTAACACAGTGAACAATGTCAGGTTTAGGAATAAGCCCTGTTTTTGCTTTCTGATTGCACATGCTAGCAGTTCATGTTCTAGCAGTCTAGAAAGTAGAAATTTAGTTGCTAATTTTACCCCAATTAGGATTTCATTCTAAGGATGTATATTTTCTTTTGCGTGGTTGTCTAACAGATACTTTGTAGATGGGACAACTTTTACAAAAGAAAAAAAGTATTGTTTTGAACAGCAGTACATCAGAGAGTGATGATCCATCCATTCCTTTGGTGGACATTTTTTTTTTTGAGAAGGTGACATGTGAGCTAAAACTCTGGTAGCCTCTGGAATCATGTCCAAGACACACTGAATGTAAATATGCCTGGATGGACTCTCAGCCCTTTATGTAAGTTGATGCCTCTTGATATTTGTGAAATTTTGAAATACCCAAAATACAGGCTGCTCTTGAAAACTAGCTACTGAGCATGCACAACAGCTATTTTTCATACAGTTTTCATCACTCCAGAGTTTTACAGTGCAGTATTACTGCATAGCATTGTTACTGAAGATTTATCAACCTTCAGTTCTCAGGGTGTAATGTCTTGGCTGTTTCAAATCGTGTCTGGCCACCAGCCAAAATCAGAATTTCTCCACAAAACAAGGTCTGGAAAGAGCCAACATGTCTGTGCTGATTTTTATTTATTAAAAGACTCCAGATGCAGATTGACATTTTCAGCTCAATATTTGACTTTCACCAGTCTTGAAATGGGAGCTGTGAGCATTTTGATAAACAGCTGAAAGGTTCGTCTGGTTTCACTACAGCCTCTGTGCACATCTCACATCTCTCTTTCTCTCTTTCTGTGTGTGTGTGTGTGTGTTTTTCTCTCTCTTTTTTTTTTTTAATAAAAGCTATTTTGCAATACTCAGTGAAGTGAAATTACGATGGATGTTTTTCCTATGATTTAGGGGCAACTTCCTTCACTTCTGCAGTCAGGGAAGTGTGTTGGTGCTGGAAACCAATTGGTGCTGCAAAAGAACCCATGGAAAGTGCTGTGAAAGAACAGCCACTTACTAGACTGTTACCAATGTAAATAGTTCTCAGACTTTCAGTGTAGATGGTGTCTAGCATGTTTGCCTGGAGTGTTTTCCAATTTCTTCATGCAATTGGCCTTTTTTCCACAGTGGAGTCCTTAGAATTGGCCTAGCCTGTGCTATGGGTGCCATTGAGCTGGATGGCCTGCTTGCAGTGCAGTTAGAACATAGTAATATTTTTCAGTGTAAGTAAATTTTGTATGCTGAAGTCTTGGGTAGTCCTTAGCCTCGATGGTACTTGCTTCCTACTCCTGGAAGTTTCAGTGGGCTACAGCTTTGGGGCAGTTGGGGGACGTTAATAAGACCTGGTCTGTGCCTCAAAATGCAACTGTGCTTTAATTGTCATGGGACAGCTCTGGTAGGCATACCTGTTGGTAATTTAAAAGTACAAAAGAATTTAAACTCCTGAGTATACACTGGGGAAAGGAAAAGCATGATTTGTTCCAGTTGAGCTTATCCAGGCGAGAATCTAGGAAAGAGCAATGTACACAGCGGCTCCCTTGTTGTTTTTGTAGTATGGTCAGGCTCTTAGGAAACCCCCAAGAAGTATGCACTACAAAAACAACTGCAGCATTGCTGTGTATGAGTTGATATTTCCTAGATTTTAGTCTGGATAAGATCAACTGGAATAAGTCTCTTTTTTTTCTTTTTTTTTTCTTTTTTTTTTTTCGTTTTATTTCCAAAGTATATGCTTGAGATTTCAATGCTTTCACACCTGTAAATTACCATGTTGAACATATATGGCTGAATGAATCGTAGCACACACTCAGCTGGGTCAAGGATATGGTGACAGTTTCTTCAGATTTAATTATGTTGTATTTCTGGTTCCTGTGTATACTCTAGGTAGCCATGTTGTGGAAGGCTCATTTGATCTCCTTTTTGCAGTCATTTCATAACTAGAGCTCTGGGCTGCTTATTTCCTGCATAAATGTACAGAATGAGTGATTTGCAAAACTGTCTGAGATAATTGAATGCTTTTGTTGAGATTTCTGTGTGCAATATTCTGCTGAAGAAGTTCAGGAATGCTAAGGTTTGTAAGTATTTTGGAGAATAATTATGAAGTAATCTCTAATAGTTAAGTGTTTTATTATGCAAAATTGTATACTGAATGGAAAGAAATGGAAGGACTGATACCATTGAATTTAATCAAGTTGTGCTTAGTGCAAACACCACTTAGAAAGTAAGTAGATAATGTTAATGGGATAGAACATTTCCACAGAATAATGGTTTCCTGCTGTTAGATAAAAACCAGAGACCAAGCAAATGTTTATTTTCCAAGTGGGAGACATAGATCTGATGATGATGATGTACTAAAATGACTTGTCTGTTAGGCAGAATGAGTGATGCAGATGTAATCACTTTAATCTCATCACTGATGTATTAGACAGATTGTTCCCACTGTAATTGTTTTACACTCTAGTTTTTATTTCTGCTGATAACAGAGCTCTGATAATCTGTTATTCTGTATTCCCACATTGCCCCCTGTAGTAACAGCTGCTAGGCCTGAACTGTGGTCTCTGTTGTACTTAGATGAGATCTAAACAACTGTAACCATTACCCATGTTCTAAGTATTAATATGACCAGTGTGGCCTCCCCTCTCTCGTCCCCCCCACCCTTCATGTGTTTTGCTGATGGTGTTAACTTTAACAGAATCACTTACTGCATTGGTCTTGCTGTTACTGTATGACTCAGTGCATCTTGAGGCTGGTTTGACATTGAATATTTTAAGAAGTGTCCCATCTTCTGATCATTCACATTCATTCTTCAAAGAGCGATGCTACTGTCTTAATTTGAACACAGAAGGGAAGACGCTTAAAATTAGGATACTGGAGGAGGGAGTGTGTGTGTGTGTGTGTCTGAGGGAGTGGGGAAGGGATTTCGGGAGGGAACAGGTAGGTAATGGTTTGCACCAGCTGAAACTTCACAGTGATCTTCTCTTGTAATTTTAAACGTAGGCATTGTAGCTACTGCAGAAAGGCTGAACTGTTTCTTTGACCATTCGTTTTCTCTTTAGGGCCAAGGACAAACCTTCCAGTTTCCCAACCTATTTCCAGAAAAAGAAGAAATGCCAGAAGCTCGCTCTTTTGATGACTTCAGGAAAAAGTATATCGAGAAAGAGCAGCAGAGGCAGAGGGGTGACCCCAGACGAGGTGGAGTCCCCGACTGGTTTGGACTTTGACACAATAAGCCGGCTGCTCAGAGGGATTTTAATCATCAGAACTTGCATTCTCAGTCTCTTCTTGTAATGACCAAGGGTTTATTTTTGAGCAGCCCTTGCTGCATGTCTTTTTACCTGGCTATTTGTTCACAACTACAACAAAATGGCCCAAAAGAAATAAAAAGGTAAAATATATCCGACTGCATCAGATCTTTCCTGTGAACTTGTTGACTGTTTCTAAAATGTGGAGTTGTTGCTTGTTGTTGCTAACTGAGAGAGTGTCATTTTGCTTATCCTGCTTCTTCCTGCTTCTGTAGGTCATTTGAGTAAAGTAGGAGATGCAGTTTCCAGGGTAAGCGTGGCTTGTGTTGAGCAGAATGTACAAAAGGCAAGGCAGGACAACTGGAGGTGGAAAAGGAGTTGTAGAAAGCTTGACTGTGGGCTCAGAAGGTAGGTTCACTTGTTGACAGCTCTGCTCTCCTGCTGTTTTGTGGACTGCCTTACTTCCACAGTGACCGCCTTCCCTGAGGGCTGTTTGTGTGACCTGATTTCCCTGCTTTGTTAAATGGCTGTGTGGCCTCTTGGGGCTGGGCCCTGCTCCCGGAGCTGCGCGCACGTGTTTGAGTCGGAAAGGCTTTGAGGAGTGGATGAGCGCGGTGGCCGTCCCCGCTCGCCGCCGTGCGGCACAGGTGGCTGCCTGGCCCCGGGAGCGTTTCCTGGCACGGCTCTGCCCGTGTTCCTGCCCGCAGCTACCTTGCAGGGCTGGCAAGAGCCCTGTGTAGACACAGTTGTATTGGCATAAAAATGCTGCTGCCAGTGTAGGCTGCTTTGTGCTCAGGACTAGTGAAAAGACTCTTTTTACTTTCTCTGGTTTAACCCCCTCTGCTTCTAGGTTGCTCATGTTGCTGCAGTAGTAGGACTTTTCTAGGCCTTTAGGGCTGCTGTATTCAGATTATTCTTTGGCCTGGCTCTGCTGTTTTTGCTCACTTTGGTGAGGATTATTTCTCTTTCCCCTTGTCACATCATGTGTTCTCCTAATGTATCAGAAATGGTGGAGAAAACAAGGGCTGGGAAAGACTTTACCACAGAAAAAGAGAAGGCCAATTCTGCAGGCCAGTAGCTATGGTGGCAGCACATGCAGGGTTAAATGTGCAGCAAAGTTTCCCTGCCTTTTGGATTCTGCCACTTGAAGCAGTTGGCAGGGCAGTGAATGAACCCTTGCCTCAACACTGCTGCCCGGGTGCTCTCCTTTATTGTTCTGTGTCTGAACTTGTTTGGACAGCTAGCAAGATGTTTACAAGGAAACAGCTGTTCCCCCAGAGAAGCAATCTGAGGAGGATTTTAGGCACCCTTTTCTGTTCATTATTCGTCTCTTTCCTCCTGCTACTTCCCCTCTGCATGACAGTTGATCATCTCCTGTGGTTTGTTGCTTACAAGTCCAGTGACTCTCCCACCCCACTCTTTGTCCAGCTTCCAAGAGGGATCATGCACATGATCTGTCCAAGTCAGCTGGTACCTAGAGAGAGATGCCCTCAGAGAGGAGGGAGATAAGAGAGGATTTGCTACTGCCATCCTGCTGATGGAGCTACAATAGGAGAGGTGGAAAAATACAGAATTCGCTGAAAACAGTTTTTGTTTGGCATGTCTACAAAGCCAGTTCTTTCAGAGTTTTGTAGTGAAACTCAAGGTTAAACCAGGAGCTGGCCTGCAGTTTTAAAGTAGGAAGTCTGAATTTGTCTAGATAAAAGGATTTCCTCTCATATTCACAGCTCTCATGTATGTATTTATTAAGGGGACTGTCTCTCAAGCTGCTAGCTGAATATGGAGCTGATCCATATTGGGAGTCAATTCATGCTGGAACTGGGGCTCTGCTCCTGCAGTATAACGTTATGGAGTTTGCTGTCTTTTCTTTACTTTCCTTTGTGGTGGCCTCCAATACAGGTAACTCCATCTTCTCCATGGTGAAGATAATTGAAAAGATTCACCTGGTGCTGCTATATATCTTCCTGACTGGTTGGTCAGCCTTAAGCAAGTGAGCCGACAGGTATGTGTTTGAATGCAGCCATACTTAATCCAGAACTATATGTTAGGTGTGAGAGAGTTCCTTATATGTTAAGGGTATATTAATGGTCAGCCTCTCTGCCCTCCCTGTTCTGGTGCTCAGGAGAGGTTGGAGTCACCAGCTCCTGTACTGTCTTTGAGGACTCGTGCTGAGAGGAGTTTATTTGCAGTCCAAGATATGTTCTAGGCTGAGTGAGTATCAAAAGTTCAGGGCAGATCTGTGATGTTTTGCTGCTCTGTAACTTCTTTGTGGATGATTAATTTCTAGCTCATATTCAAGGCAGGTTTCTGTCTGGAATGGCACAAAAGGGAAGAAAGAGATGAGCATACCTGTATTTATACGGAGTTGCAGCAACCAAATTCTGGCAGATACTCAAGCTCCTTATGAGAGAGAGAACTTATGTTACCATCTGCTTCTCAAATAGTATTCCTGTGAAATTAAGGTAAGATTAAAAAAAGAAAATTTAAAGTCCCTGATTCACCGTTATTTTGCTTTAGTGCCTCTGCCACAGAAATGAGATTTTTAAAAAGTGTTTCTGAGGAAGTGTCAGTGGCTTAGTATGATACAGTACTTTACAAATCCCATTCCCCATACTCTACAGGTAGGATAGAGAATAATGGAGATAATATTTGAGTGAAGGCAAAATTTTGTATCACGTACTAGAGGAGTACAGCAAGTGAGTGGTGAAGCTAGGACAAACACTCAGAATTACATGTGTCTGTTCACTAAACTGTTCTCATTCCAGCACATCTGTGTGATGCAGAGGCTCGGTGGGTCCTGGGAGGTTGCATCTAGTCCTGCTATCAGCAAGGTGTTGAGCTGTCCTTGGCTCTGTCAGCAGCCCTACCTGTGTGGGCCAAGAATTTCAATGTGCGCTTGAATAGCTCCTCCAAGGAGCAAAATAATGACCTGGTTGAAGAGGCTGATGTTCCTTCGCGTGCAGGACACGACGGGAAGAGCAGTGTCCCGCGCTTGGCACGCGCCCCTGTGCAGCTGCTGCCTTCCCTGACGTGCGGCGGAGATGGGGAGCGCAGTTTCGCTCTCCTCTCGACATGTGCAGCCTCCCAAAGTGAGGAATGCTCTGGAACCGCCGGCGGATGTGCTGCTGATTGCGTAGGCGACGCACAACTGGCTACCATGGGTGGTGCCTCAGCAATACCAGCAGCACGCTTCAGAGGAAACCTCTGCTTGCTTTTTGGATTGCTTTTATTTACTGTTTTTTAAAACAAACCGAGCTAAATTGCAAGGAGAGTCAAGTGGCGCTGTAAAGTGGCTCTCCTAGCACTGCAGCCTCAAAATGAGCTTTGGAAGCTGATGGTAGGCTTGGTATGGGGGAAAGCGGATCACACGAGGAAGTTGTGGGTGTGGGAAGTTGTGCAGGTGACAAACTTACTGTGTCTCATAACCACTTGTCACCTGAGCTGTGCTACATGACCTTGGAGAAGAAAGTGCTTGTCTTCAGGGTTACTTTGAAGTAGCAGGCATATAGTGCAGCTCAACTGGCAAGAGGTAAGTCGCAAAGCTGCGGTAGCTGCGTCTGTTCTCTATAAGCCCCTCTTTGTCAAAGAAGTAATTAAGTATTTCCTGTAGATCAGTGGCTACCTTTACTGTCCTGTGCATCATTCCCTCTTTGTTATACAACTTGGTGGGCAAGAGAAGAGAAAAGGTTAAACGGACTAAAAGATGGGAAAGAAGTAAATACGCCTTTGCACTGCTTTGATGAATCCCAAAGGAGGCATATTCTAATCCAATTAGCAAATATCCCTGCTCTCTGCACAGGAAAGTCAAGTCACATGGAGGGTAAATGGCTCACTTCCACAACTGAATGTGTCTGAGAATGGGTAATCCAGAGCTTCTGATGCTTTCCCCCCTACCGGGACTCCTGAATTACTCATCTCGTGACAGAAAGAGGCATTCAGTGATCTGATCCATTGCTGAGTAGCGCTAGCACTCCTGAATGAATGAAACAGTGGGGAGACATTGCTTACTTTATCCAAGGTGGTCTTGCTGTGGAAACCCTGTTAATGGCTAGGAAATTTCTGATCCCTCTAGGTCATTCCAATTATATCGAAATTTCCCCCTCCACTGCCCCCAGGAAAATAATTTTCCGTATTTCAATTGATAGACTGTAGGACAGACAATTACTGCTTCAGCTGCGGGCTGTTTGTGGAATAACTTGCAGCAAGAGGTAAGAGTTGGGCAGAGGACGCCTGCGTAGTGCGCGGGACCGGGAGGGGTACACAAAGCAAGCACTATTTTTGCTAGGAGGACTGAAAGCTGTGAAGCTGTTATCGTGACAGTGCTGCTTTCTCCTGAAGCAGAGTTCAAGGACTGCTCAGAGTCCAAATTAAAGCAGTTGTCTGAGAATGGCTTTCCAGGGTGGCCTCTATGCCAAGGCTCAGAGGTACCTTGGCTACAAAGGAACATTGTGATAATCCCCTCTGACCTCACGAATGACACAGATCATAAAATTTCATGCCATAGGCTCTGTGCGTAGGCCAGAAGCCTGTGGTTGAATGCTACGTGGAAAGGATTTCAAGGCTTAAACTTGACCAGCACGGCAGGGCGATGTGAGTTCCCCCGAACAAGCTGGTCCCGAGCAGCACAGAACTCAGCAGCATGTTGTCATCTGACCTGTGAATTGCTAGAAGTGGTTGTAATAGGGAAAACTCAGTGTTGCTGTTTAGGAATCAGATGTTTGTAGGAAGGGGAGGTAATTTTTGTAAATATTATTATTTTTTTAAATGCAGAAGGTTTTAGGGTAGCCAAGATAACATCCTGGCTGAGACGTTTCTTTTAGAGTGATTCATGGCTGTTTAGACAGAACGTAGCTCTGTGCGTGTTGTGGCTTATCAAAGTGTGCTCTGCTGGTGCTGTTGCTCTCCTCATTTAGAGGACAGTAGCTAGGTCCTGAGGCAGAACTACTTGGTGCTGTTACAAAACTCATAGCTGATTATCAGACTCATCCCTTCTTGCCCTCAGCCGCTTGCAAATGCTATGAATGAAAATTGATTAGAATTTTGCATTGCCAGCTACGTTCAAAACAGGAGGCAAGAGATACCACCCCTGTGTTTGTAGAAGAATGCAGAGCTCAGAATTATGCACTGAATTTTGCTCTGTGAAGCCTGGTGCTTTAGAAAGCATTTTGAGGCCACAAAGTACCCCAGGTAGGTAGGTAGGTCTTGAGGTCTGCCTGTTAGTGATATTTATGTTTCATTGTGTAAAGTTCCTGGCTTAGGAGGTGGATGAGGCTGATAATCATTCAAGTCCTGAAAGCTTCCTTTCCTGGAAAAGCCATGGGCAGCTTGCTCGACTGAATCAGTGTGGTTTAGAAGCATCTTAGCTGTTCTCTGTGTGTCCACCTGAGAAAGAAAGATTTCTGAGAGCAGAGCACAACTTAGCGTAGCAAGCAAGGATGCACCTAGAGAAGTGAAATGAGTGGATTAGAAAGGGAACATCTGTGTCATGAGCAAGTGTTATCCTCCTAAATGGAGGGAGAAACCAGGGAATCATCCTGGATCACATGGTGCTTTTCCCTTGAGCCTGTGCTGAAAACCCAGAGCTGCAGAAGGCTTCTTAGGTCATGTAGTCCATCTCCCCAAATAGAGACTGCTGCAGGCTGAGCTGTGCCAGTGCTCGCAAACATGGCAAGCTCAGCGTGTGGTGTGTCACAACAGCTGTCAAAGACTGGTCGTCATACCCAGAGTCTCTAAACATCCTGTTTATCCTTGCGAGGAGGAACACTTGATTGAAAGATAAATACCAAAAAAATAAAATAAAATAATAATAGTGCTAGGAACAACATTTGCCCTTGGGCTAACGAACCTGAAAACAAAAGAAAATAAACATAGGATGGAGGCAAACAGATTTCCACACAAGGCCAGATTCTAAAAGGGATTTAGGAGCTTAGCTTTTTTTGGCATGCTTGAAAAAGAAAAAGCCGTGTGGGTGCCAGGGTTTGTAGGGCTCCGTGTGTTGCAAGTGCGTCAGGGAGAGTGTGGGGAGAGACGGGGTGGCCGCGGCGGTGTGAGGGGGACTGCGGAATGCAGGAGCTGCCTGGGAGCTCTGGGCAGGGTCACCCTGCGGGCATAGCTTGCACCTTCTTATTTATTTTTTTTATTTTATTTTTTTATTAAACACAGTGAAAAAACCCTCCAAGTTGACAGTGAAGATTTTTTTTTCTTCCCCCTCTGTTTGTTTGTTGTTCATTTGTCGCTGCACGGGAGGTCTGTTTACTTTGCTCAAGAGAATGAGGGACCCAAGAGACACTGCTCTGCATGCAAAGCTTTTATGGCAGGGGTTTGGGGAAGAGAAGGGGAGGAACTTTCCAAGCCTTTTGAAACAGAGCTGAAAGAGTTTGTGGGCTGTTTCTTTTGCTGCTTTGCCCAGCACACGTTAGGCTCAATGTTGCTACTGCTTTTGCAGACATAGCTGTGCTGTGGACTTCAAAGTACTGGATTGGTCCTGCTGTTAAGGGTTGATCAGGCAGATCTCAACAGGGTGAGCCGCAGGAGGCCCGAGAAGCCCCTAGGCTTGATGTGGAGCCTCTGATTATCTAATGCTGCAGAGGACCCTCCTGGACCAGAGGACCTGTCTGGGTGGTTTGCTTTGAAACTGCATGTGTAGCAGAGCTGCTCTCTCCTACCACCTCCCCAGTAGCCTTGCTGAATGAACTGGCCCTGAAGACTGAGCTGAATTCAGCTCTCTGTACCAGCGGGATCCTCTTGCGGACAAGCTCAATGAAGCCCATCATTGCAGGGATTTGGGTTTTTTAAAAGGGGGATTTTCCAAAGCTTTGAGGCAATGTGCTGCTGCTGAATTTTGTTGCTTTTGATGATTTAGTTAACTTCTGAATGCCCCAGTTTCCCCACCTGGACTTCACAGTGATTATGACCCAGCTGAAGGTCCAGCTGACCACGGCATGGTGCAGCTGAGCACTACTCTTGTTTCCTTATTCCACTTGGCATCTCAGTGGACAAGGCAACTGCATCTTCCTCATCTCCTAGGGCACAACAATACTCAGAAGAAGAAACCGGAGGGGAAAAACAAAGGTACTGTGCAAGGGTAGTGGCTGTCTTTAGATAGGCACAACCATTGGGTTGTATGGGTATGTAGCAGTTAGCTCACCATAATGTGAGGAACATCAAGGGAATGGTTGAAGAATGTGGTGGATAATTTGGCTATTGTGGACTTTAGAGCAGTGTGGTCTTCTGCTGCTTGTAGCTTTCTCATCCTTTTTGGCTTACAAGAGATGATGGAAACTGATGGGACTGCCCATAGCCTCAGCCTGTGCACTTTGTGTTCAACGCAGCTCTTCTCCAGCAGTAGTCTGTTCTTTGACACAGCCCCAGTGCATAGCAGAACAGAAAAATTTAGATTGGCACAGGGTGCTGGTTCCTTTTATCTCCATGTTTCCTGTTTTAATCAACAGGAAAAGTACTCGGCAATGCTGAAACCTCTTTCTGTGCTGTAAAGGATCCCTTAAATGCTGAGATGCACCATGTTGTTTTGGCTGCTCTGCCTGCAAAAGGAGGAAGAGTTCAGAAACCAGCTGTGAATGTTGTTAAGGAAAGAAAAAAGACCCTTGGTTTAAAAAACAGAATTGAAAATCCCATAATTGTTCACGCCGGAGGAGGGAGGAATGAGAGGAAACGTGATTAGAGATAGGCTGTCCAGAAATACCTCCCTTCACAATGTATGCAAGTGGGGGCTCTCAGTGAACCCAAAGGAAAGCATAGAAAGAAAAAGACATGGAAATATTTTCACTCGACAGTGAGTTAGATTAGTGTTGTGCAATTCATTGCTATAAGATACTGAGGCCAAGAACTTTGCTGGAATCAGACACGCTTCTGACTGTTTCTGTGGCTAACCAGGATATCAGAGGGCTAATGGTAACGTTAAAAGTACAAGAGTTTTGGGAAGCTGTTGGTGCCATGTGCGTCAAGGCATAAAACAACTCCAGCGAACAGAGGTAGGGATGGCAAGAGACTAACTTTCTTGGGAGGGAAAATAGCCTGTGAACTATCTCTTAAACGGTTGCTTGTGCTGCCCTCTAGATCAGCTTCTGTCATGTTGCAGAGTCCGAGCCAACACAGAGTGCAGACAAGAAGGCAAATTTGCTATGGTAATTTTTTTTTTTTTTTTAGAAGTGCTGTCCTCACCTGCAATAATATATCTAGTCATTAGTTAGACCTCCCTGTGGGGAGGTAGAGCACCTTCTGCATTCTGCTCTCGCAACTGCACAGCCATCAGTTGTGACCCTCTCAACTTCCACTGAGAAGAAAGTCAATTCTGTGGCCTAGGAATCAGGAGAGGGAAGCTGTGTTTGCAGCTGAGCTTAGGTCAAGTCCTTCATCTCTCTCTGCCTTGGTTTTGTGTCATAGAGATTATCTAGGGATGACCTCCTTATTTTATTTTTTTATTCTTTATTCCCCTCTTCTGCTTGCTTAGCTAGTAATGCATTTAGGGAATCCTTAGTGAAATGGGGCCCCTTCCCTTTCCTCTTTCACTGGTTATGATGCTCTCCCTACACATGACATCAACATATTGAAGTCTAGTTTTCTAGTTAGTTCAAGTGTGAAGAAAAAACAATCTGGCAAACAAGAAAAAACAATCTGGGAGCTTACACACCTTAGCCGCAGAGACATGCAGTTCAGTAACATCTCCCCAGTAAGAGTGGTTTATGGTATTTTGTTTTTGCTGCTTTTGATAGTTACAAGCAACCTCTGTGCAGAGTGTTTCTTTACACTTTGTGACCAGCTGGGCGAGGGGCCTTTGTATGGGTTTGAAGCCTGTAATGAGTGAGCAGAACGGGTTCCTGACTGCTCCAGTCACTTACTGACTGCCAAGGAATGCTGGGACCAGAGGTCATTATTGCACAAGTAATTAAAGATTCATCAGCCCTACCTCTCCGATTGCTTAAGGCCATTGTAGTAAGGGATGGCTACTCCTGCCTGCCCATAGTTAGTTGTTTTTTTGCATGTTTTGTTTTTCTTGGCTTGCAGGGAGGAATTATGAAGACTCTTGACTAGGATCTGGAAGTCCTGCATCCTTATGCATTTGGCTGTGGCCCTGGCTGTGTTGTGGTACATGTTAGTACTGAGGAGTGTAGTGTCCTCAGGGCCCACTCTCTTCCTGTTCCTTCCCCAAACGGAGCTGCCAAAGAAGAGTGCTTTGGTGGTGCTCAGAAACAAGGAATGAGTCATCCAAGTCCTGGCACAGACCGAGTGAGGAAGCCAGGTTGGAGAATGTCTATAGAGAGGTGCATCTGAATGGCTGTAGTGGCATCTGCCTTCACATTAGCAGATGCAGGGTTTTACCACAGCTGTATTGGACTCCAAAGTTTGAGACTGGCTTAAAAAATGAGGGTTTTTTGCACTTCTTTATGTCCACTTCCTCTGTCTGTGGTTTTAACCCTAAAGTTTGTATTTTTATATCTTTGCATTATAGACAAGAAATTATTTCTTTGTCTTTTAAATAGTTGTGGAGATATGCATACAGCCATGGCCTTCTTGTGTGTGTTTGTTTTTTTTGTTTGTTTGTTTGTTTTTAAAAAAAGATCCAAAAAGTAGGAAATACAGTGAGCCTTTAACAGACTCACAGAAGCCGGACAGGCTGAGCCACACTTTAACCATCTGTCTCTTGACTGTCTCCCGAGATCTGGAGTCTTTGGTCTCTGGGGAGCACACCCCACAGGCATGGGAAGTCATGTTGGCATCCTTCTGTTTCTCCTTCTGTGGATGGTCACAGCCATCAAAGAAAGGAGCCCCCATTCCCCTGACTGCCCTTGTGCTTCAGGAGCCATGGAAGAAACAGCTGAGGAGCAGGGAGGAAGGGTGAGCTGTCTGTCAGCCCCACTGGTCCACGGGCACCATAGGTGAGTCTAGGGATGTGGCTGGCCCCAGGTGGGCATTTCCTTACCTCATGGGAGTGTGGGAGTGAGATTATCTCGGACCATGCTCACCAACTGCCTCCCTAAAGCTGCCTTGTTGCTGAAGGTTTGCCCTGGAGAGCCTGGCTGCAGGGTCTGGCTGTGATCCAGGAACAGCTTGAAGGGCACATGTTAGGTAGGCAGTTAGAGCGGATGATGGAGATGATCTGCCGAAGGAGGGAAAGTGCAGAGGGAGAAGGTGAATGATGAAAGGGCCATGTGGGAGACCTTGTGGGAGAAGGGGAGGGCAATAACTCGTCTCAAAAGCAGCCAGGGGCCAGCAGTGAAATTGCCTGGAATAACCGGCTGAAGCAGAAGAGCCCTACTGGAATGATTGGGTTTGGCAGACGGAGGTTATTCTCTCTGCCTGTCTGCGGGGGAGTTGAGTAACTTCTTGGTCAGTCTGTAGATTACGTCTAATCAACAGCCCTGGTGCTGATTGCGGCCTGGGATGCTCCAAGGTAACACTATCCTGGCAGCAGAGAGAGGGGTGTCTCCAGAGGTGCTGGGGCACTGTGTTTTGACACGTGAGTTGAGCCCCCAACGCAGCAGCTTTACAACAGACACTGCGTAATGGCCTGTTCTGCATTTGTATTTCATTTGCCTCCCATATGGGATCAGTTTCTTCCTTTATTTTTTTTTTTAATAGCGTTTTTCCTAGTCATAATAATCAGCATCCCTGCGTTCCGCCCCCATTTTTACACAGCTGGCTTTGATTGGGTTCAGTCCTGCAGATGCTCCTTCTGCCTGAGAAGAAGGGGCAAAGGTTCCCTTCGTTTCAGTGCGAGGCAGACGGCCGTGCCCGGGGGGGCAGGGGAGGCCCATGTGCCCCCTTGCTGCTCAGCTCTTTGCTGTGGCCCTGACTGGCCTCTTGCGTAGCTGGCGAGTTTACCAAACTGCGAGGTGGTTTCTGTAAGGCGTATGGCACAGGGCACAGTAAACCTTCCCGTTTAGAGAAGCTGGTAAATGTTTGAAGTAAAAAACACCCTGATTGCACAAGCTGATGTGGGGTGGAGGGAAAATCTGCAAGATGGAGAGGCAGACTTCCCTCATTTTTAGGGCGCGAGTCAAGCACAAATTGCGTGGCAGAAGGGAGAAATTTTGCTTTGAGGCCACCTAATCCCCAGCTGCCTGGTGTGGGATTTCTAGCAACTTCCTTTGAAGCAGCTTGTGCTGGTCACTGCTGAAGACGGACCATTAAGGACATGGCTGTGCTGCCGCTGTGTTATGGCTATTCCTGCATTCCAAGCACTATCCAAAAGAATGAGACATAGCATTGCACAAGAGCAAAAGAAAGTAAATGTTTACAGGCACAACGCACATTTCAGCTTGTTACATGTTCCTGAGCAGTGAGAGAAATGAAACAATAATTAAAACAGGTCCCAAGTCTCTATGTGTATCTTGGCTTGCAGCACAGGCTTCTTGGAGTGCTGCCTCTGCCTCTCTGATCCCAGGCTGAGCAGTACCACTGGGCCGTTACATCCAGGTCAAGGTCTTTCCGGTTACTCAACGTACATTGTCTTTCTGAGAACTGCAAAACCCTTCTGGTGGGGCAGCTTTATGGCTTGCGATAGGGGCTTGATGCTTTCCCTTGCATGGTGATAATTGTGGAGGACTCCCTGGCTGACTAGGAGACACAGCCATGGGTATGTGACCTGTTGGCAGGAGGTAGATTTATAGATTGCTTTATCCTTCTGGGAGGAAAGGGGATGGGGGGAAGAGCAGAACACTAGAGTTGAAAATAAGTAGACATTTAAATCAGCTCTTCCCTGAATTATCCCTTTTTAATGGTCTCATTTGGCTCTTTGTGTCTTTAGCTAAGCTACCAGAGTGCAACGGGGCTGACACAGCTAAGGGCTGTATCGTCACACCTGACAGCTGTGCTGGGAAGCCAGTGTGAATAACTGCCTCTGCTCTCTTGCTCAGAGCATAAGGTTAGTTGCAGCAAGGCTTGGAAGTAAGCAGAGAGATGACTCTAAAATACTCTCATCCAAGAAATACTGTATGTCTCATGTTCCCTGTGTATCCCAACCTTCCCCTAAGCTTGGCTTTGCCTTGGCCTTTGCACCAAGGGGAGAACTTAGGTCACCTTCACGTTAGTTCTTGGCAAGAAGAAGGGTCTTTGTAGTAAGGATCAGCACGCTATGTGTGTAGCACGGGAAGTTAGACCTCAAGGCTTTTTTTGTGTCCCTGACATGCCGTATACTAGTCTGAGACTGTCAGTATCTGCTGATGAGCAACAGCCTTAGCTGCTGACTCACTTGGATCTCTCCGTGGCTCTCAGTTCAGCAGTGAGCTAGTCAAATATCATTCATTTTGCTTGAAATAAGGATGGTGTCTATTGAAGGTATAAATGTCTATGCTTTCTGCAAGGAACAGATTGAAATACCAAAAACATTCAGCAACTAGTGCAACAGAGTATCTCCAAAATGGCACCTACAAACACTTACCTTTCTACTTGTATTTAAGTCGGGACAAATGCCTGCAGCCGCTGCTGAATCTGCAAGTAGGTGGGATCTATTATCTGGCTTATAAAGTACAAGGTGTTTTTAAGAGGTAGCAGTTGCATGGCTTCTTGACTTAGGCAATCAAGTTACTTAAACTTCTTGTCGTTATGGCGAAATGCTGGCTTTTCTATAGGGCAAGTTGCAACCTGCTGCTATGCAACGGGCTGTTACAACTTCTCTTTAACCTTGAGAAAACCGGGTTTGTTTTGAGAACTGCCGGATTTATTGTAAAAGCAAATGATAATGTTTGAATGAAGTCGGGGGAAAAAAGTTGGCCAGTGTGCTTTTGAATCAAAAAGTCATGAAAAATGCCTTTAAGAATGTGATGCTTATGGTTCCCTTGCTCAAACAGCTCACCACCAGCTCTTCAAAGCTTTTGTATAGTTAAATCTCCTTAATAACTTGAATAGCAGCTATTGTTGAGGGAAAATATAAAATAACTCACCACCATTAGAAACACTTAATGTTGTATAATGTGTGGAGACTCCAGCATGATTAAGGTGCCAAATCTAGTATTGTTACTGTTGATGGAAAGTTGTTTTGTTCTCCCTTTTTCCAGTGAAGTTTCAGTGGAAATAATACAGAGCAAAATAAGATGGGCATGATGACATTTCTGTAGCTGAGAGCTATCAAAAATCTTCCTGTAAAGATTACCTCCTTTGGTCTTACTGGAGCAGCAAAGACTTGTGTTTGTAAAGCGGAAGCGCCAGCTTTTCAGTAGTCTGATGTTTTATAGAATGCTTGACACACAAGCCATAATTCTGGGATTTTGATTCCCTTGTTAAGTCCTTGTGCTTTCAAATTCTTGGAGCTAATTTTCATTGACAATAGGAACATTCCTTGAAAAATGCTGATGTAATGAAGTACGTACTACTTGAGATTAATAGATTTATGCAGTGACTCCTTTTCGAAACTTTTGCAAAGTGTCTTAACATTTTTATGTTTCTCTAATTGCCAACAAAATCACATTGCAACAGTTTGCAACATTAGTCAGATTTTGACATTAGCTCACGCAAGAAGCAGTTTTCACAGTCAGGAATCATAAAATACTAAAGAAATTGCCATTATTTGAAAATTAGACACAGCTCAGTGAAGCAGATGGACTTGCTAACAGTGACTTAGGAGGTCTGTAGCACAGCTGTGTTGACACGGATTATAGACAATCAAAACTGTATATAAAGTGCATGCCATAGTTTTAGTTTTAAGCATATTGCTAACATTTAATGAAGTGTGTAACCTTATATGGTTTATGTATTTTTGTACTGTAGCTGCAAGTTATGCTAAGGCCTTGGCTAAAACTCCCCAGAAGTCTCTACTGCTATTTGTAATGCAGGCACATAGACCTAGAGTGCCAATAAGCCTTTGATTGAATCTTGATTAATGTAAATATGTTAAGCCTGTAGGTGCCATTCCAGCCTAAGGAGCTTCTTGCAGCTTTTAGCCATGTCCACATCAGAGTTAGACTCCCTCTGCTTCAGATACTTTCCAAAGACCATGTGAAGAATGTTTGGACTCGCTCTTGAAGGATCAGGGATACAGACGTTTCCTGAAGCCCCTAGCTTTCTTGTTTGCAACACTATTCCAATAAAAATTAAGCCCTCAGACACAAACTTAGGAAAGGAAAGAGGAAAACAGAATTCTGATATGTTTCACAACTGTGCTCTCTGATCCCTAGAGAAAGGTTGGGTAAGAAATGTTGTGTTCTTACATGCTTGTCTGTCTTCAAAGTTTTCAGTTAGCTCTGTTTTACTAGCAAGGTCTCTTGGGGTAGGTGAAGAAGTTGGCTAATTGTTTCAAAGCATTTCTGCATTGCTTTAACTAGTTCTTTGTATGACCAAACTTAGAAGGGGAGCAGTGATCCTTTGATGGATGCTTTAACGTCCTTTGGATGCAGCAGATGAGATGTATGGTGGGAGGAGGACGACGTTCTGGAGCCTGGTGCTTTACAATTGGCTCTTGATGTGCAAGACAGATTTTTCAGAAGTGAGTTCTGCTCTGGCTTTGATGCATCTCACTTTTTAGTACCTGTTTTGGTGCCAAATTCCTATGCTAGTTTGCCAAATGGGCATGCCGAATATACGCAGCTTCTTGGGTATGTGGAATGGGACAAGGCAACCCCAACATGGGGCCTAGCTTCTCTCAAAGTAAATCTTTGGGCTATAACCCTCCTGATTTACATCATTGTCAGCACATGCTATGAGTTCTGCCACAATAATTGCAGGTGCATGTGATGGGAAAGGAGGAAGACCAACATTTTTTTTTTCCTTCCTGTTGTGAGAATATTTTGAAGCATCTTCACCTTGGCAGTGACTTATTTGAAGTAAAGGTAGGGCATGTAATAATGCAGGTTGGATCTGCATGCAGAAACCACACTACATGCATGCTCTCTCATGCCTTTCCATCTAGCCTATGCAGGCTACAGATGATCGAGGCCCTAATAACAGGACCTTTCTCCTACAAGGTTGCTGTAAACTGTAACTCTTCCAGGTCGTTCTTCACCCAGTATAGCTCACATTCTTCCTTGGTGAGCATCAGCAGAGCTTTTCACTTTTTTTCTTTTGGCTGTGGTTGCTCTCTTCTAATCTTGTGGTCCTTCATACCTCCTTGGCTTGGACATCTCTGCACACAGCAGCAACAGAAAAGAGGGGCTATGTTTTCTAGCCTGATGGGTCTTCATCTTCTGCTTAAGGTCCGCTCTAGGTGGAGCTGTTCTCATCCTCCTTGTCCAAACCGCACACATGTAGGCACTTTCCACAGCCACATGCTGTCCTGCAGATACCCGGGCTTTCCCACCTCTTGGCTGTTTCAGGCGTTGTTTTGGTGGCCTCTGATTTAGTGCTCTGTGTGCCTTTCTGCCTCTGTGCCTTTCTCCATGGCATATTTTGGATTTTCTATCATGTCTGCAGTGCCCAAGCCCTCTCTGTCTGCTGTAAAGTTTATTCTGGGCTGGCTGACTTCTGACTGCTTTAGCAAGGTGCTTTTCATTGACTAGACCAGAGGCCAGTCACAGCCTGGACCCTTCCCAGGAGCTCGCAAATTGCAAGCTGGTGTTTTTTGTGTTTTGTGTGCATGTGCTGGGGGGCACCATTTCCAGAAAGAAGGTGTTTTTGTTTGGAGTATGTTTCTTCTCAGTCAGCTGTGCCACAGTTAGTCTGAGGTTACTGCAGACTTGAGAAGCACTTTAAAAATAGCTGTGGTGAGGTTTCCTACCTCCTTCCCCGGCAGGGCTTCTGCGTAGAGGCTGGGGTTTTTTTATTAGGCAAATTGATATAATTGGAGCAAACAAGCCATCGGACGGACTGTGATACCTTCCTGATGTGCGTGAGTGGGAAGATACTCAGGAAAGCCTTGTCTAAACCTGTTATTCCTTCTGTTTACTCCCATCTTCCATTCCGTAAATCTTAGTTCCATTTTAGCTGCTGTATCGCAAGTTGTTCACTGTCACCTGGAGCCTGGGGAGAGTTTATGTGAGTGCTTGAGTTCTCAAGAACTCCAAAGTAGGCCTGTGCAACCTCAACCTTGATGTTTTTAATGGGGCCTATCCAAGGTACGGTTTCCTATTGTCACTTGGCCTAACTGGGTCACTGTTACACCTACTGGTATAACAGTGCTACAAACAGTTGTAGACTGATGCCATTACTGTGTGATGACATTTCTCTGGCTGTCCAAATATTTCCTCTGACTTGTATTTTCTGTAACATCATTTTTCTCCTGTTTTCAATGGCTTACAGCACATTTCTCTGGTTTATTTTTCTTTTCTTTTTTCATTTTCTTTAACGAATTTTTGCAACATGTTCAAAAAAGTGCATAACAGTAAAATATTATTGTAGAATTTGATATAGCTACCTCTCAGTTTTTCTGTAAACATGATAGTTCTCTTCACTTTCCTTTGTAAAATGAAAATATTTAATCAAAGTCAAAATCATATTAAAAAAATAATCCTGTCAGCCTTTAAAACATGCAGTGCCTTGATTTGTGATTCCCATAAAAATTGTGTTGTCTTCAGCCAGAGTTAAAGGATGAATTATTGCCTTAAGCGGCTGAAAAAATGAAAAATAGTGGAACTTGGTCTCCCTTTAACGCACATGTTCTGGGGGTTACCAATGATGTCATACCCGTGGTTGTGTCCTTGTGTTCCAGCTCCTTATTTTTAAGTAGAAATATTATTTCCTAATCTCAATAAAACAATCCAGACAGTGCATTATGGTGTAATTACTGCATCTTTCCCTTGGCTGCAGTCGCTGGAGCTCTGGCTCTGCGATTTGGAGGACCACCTTGCTCGCGTTACGCTCTCTTAGCGGCGCTCTGCTTATGGATTGTCAGCGTTACCGTGCAGAGCGAGCTCGTCGTGATGCCTTTGGAGGGTGGCGTATGTTTTTTGTATACCAATTCCAATGCAGGCATGTCCTTGTTATTTTGAAAAAATTAAAAAAGAAATATGCAGACCAACAGTCTGAAGCTATGCTAAAGCTGCTGCTGCCGCAGCCAGCAGGATAGCTGGTCATACTCGTGCTAAAAGCCCCGCAGAGCTGGCTCAGCAAGCCTCAGTCCCTCTGGAAGATTTATTCCACAGCACGGAGCGGAACCAGCAGCAGCTGCTGAGCCCTCACGTGCGGCAGCACTGCAGCCTGTAGCTGTGAGATCCTTAAAGAACAGTCGTCTCTGCATCAGGTAAAGTCAAGTGCCGCCTGTCTCATCCCCTCTGTTCACTTCAAGCCCAAGTGCTGTAACCTATGAGCTGTAGTGTTGACCAACTAAGTTATCGTGTGTGCGATCTGTTCTTCGCCCTTTCTTTCCCGTTCAGTGTAACCTGAGAACTGGATCTCATTTCCTCTGTGACCTATAAAATCATAATAAGAGCTTTACTGACGCCTCTACAATTAAAGTTGAATTGGATTTTGCATTTCAAGCATGACTTAAACATTTATTACTTGTGAAAAATTATACTATATCCTCTCCAAGTTATGCCAAGCATTCTTTGAGTACCAAATGATATTTCTGGGAGATTTTTTGCCTTAAGCTGGTAAGGAATTGTATCTCTAAACCTTCTCTTACTGTGACATCTGTCCATTTCCTGGATTTAATTCAAAGCTTATTGACTGTGATGGGTAGTTACTTCACTGAGTTTTTGCTCAGGATCCTTTTGCATTTTTCTTCTAACTTTCAACTTCTCATTGCTGAGAATAATGAAAAATACTGATATAAAAGAAACTGCTCTTATTTCCTAGATGAAATTCAAATTGCTGTGGATATGCAGAACTAGACTCTTTCAGTGGTGCACAGCAAAAGGATGGGTGGCAATGGGATGGTGGCAATTGCAAGAAGGGCAATTCCAATTAAATATAAGGAAAAAAAATGGCATTGAGGGGAGTGGAACAGGAGAGAAATTTCTTCTTTCTGTAAAAATCTCTCTTCCTGATGAGTTGCTGATCTATGGTTTGACTATGTGGACAGACAGTGCAGTTAAGGAGTAGAAGGTGTGATTTTTGTCTGGAAACAAAACTCATGAAAACAGCTCAAGGCTATTTATCATATAGGAATATTGGCTAGCTTCATCCATGGTTCTGTTCAGGTCTCATTTTAGAGGTAGGAAAATGTAGACTAGACTTCCCTGACAGGGGCAGGCTGCCCTGAACACAAGAGAGAACCAGGTCATTAAAATATACGTGAATTTACCATAGTTGAGAAAATACAGGTTTGATCTGCAAACCTTAAGCATGAATTTCTTTATTTCTGTTAATGCTCTTTGTTTGTCTGTCTTGCATTTGGTATCTGCCTTTTAAAAACTTAAAAAAAAATCAGTAGAAGATTTTTATTTATTTATTTGTTTATTCAAGACAACAGTCTGCCGAATGATCTGCTCTCCTAGGCAAACAAATGTCTGCAGAATAAAACATGCATATACAAGAAAATTCCATGGAAGGAAAAAAAAAAAAAAAAAAAGAGCATGACTGGGCTTGGGCTGCTCTCGGCATTATCTGATATACAGTAGGATGTTATCCTAAGATGGTCTGTTGTTCTCTGCCTCCACACGCTGGCGACCATGTGTGTGTGAGTGGCACAAAGTGTGCGTTGAGCTCTGCGGGCGGACGGCCAGCATGGTCAAGTGGAGCGAGCTCTCGGGGTAGGCCCCGTACCTGCTCTGTGGCCGAGCAGCTGGGGACGTCCCTTCGTGTCTCTGTTTCCCTTTCTTGCCCTTCGGCCATTTTCACTGCGATCCCTGGGAGCGCGTCTGCCCTGTGCGATGCAGCCCCCTGTGGAGGTGCCCAGGGCGGCTCCTACATTCGGAGAGAGACCAATACTTTGACGTGATGCTGCAGCCAAGCCAAACAGCTCGGGTGGCCGTTGTGGTTTGGCCCCGGGCTGTGCTGATGTGCTATCCCATTCCTCACAAGAGCCCAGCGTCTCTGTATGAGTCTCTCTCTGCTCTGCCATGTGGATATTGTTGTTTGTTTGGAGCCAACTCGGGAAGTCCCTGGGAGGAACCAGTGCCTTTGTGACACTTACCTGTGAATTACTGGTGGCCAGAAGGTGATAAGTGGTTGTCTTTGGCTGTCCTTCTCTCGCCTTGCATGTGCCCCTGTACGTGTGTGTGCCAGGGCCTTCCTTTGCTGTGCTCGCATAATGGAGAGAGCAACATCTGACAGGAGCTGCTTCTGTTTACCCTTATGATAGCTATAACTGGGACCTAGGCTCTGTTCATGCCTATTCTGAAAGCTTTGACCAAACCTATTGACCAGGGTGTCTACTTACCACCAGCTTCATGAAAATACTGGCCTGTACAGATGGCTGGTGGAGATCAGCACTGAAGACTTTGAGATGATGCCATTTGTCCTGGCCAAAAGTTTGGGTAATGTGTTCTTGGTAAAAGGTGTCTGGGGGCCAATGTAGTTAGTGTGGAGGTTTTTCAAGTCATCTAAAATCTAAAAGTGGTTGTGCATCTATTTCCACGGCAAGGTGATTAACAGGAGTGTTTAATGTTTCATGTTGAACTTGGGTCCTTGTTCTTCAAAAGTTATTCATTTCTTTTTACTGGTACTAAATGAGAGCAATGGGACTTTGAAGCTCTAGGCATGGATGTAAAATCCTGTTTCAGAGCAGGGCTATGGTGCAGAGCCGGTAAGATCTCCTTTAGCTAGTCAGTAGTCCAATGTGCTGGTTTTATGCTAATGAATTAACTAGAAGGACAATTTATGATTTTTGAAAAATGGCAAAAAGGCCTCAGGTCCTGGACCCCCTTTATTAGTCTGGTTTGAATGCAACATTTTCCAGAAAAGAAACAAAGTCATTCAATGCTGTAGCTGCATGATTGACTTGGTTCAGAAGGAACCACTATTACAAGAAAAATAAGGTAAATCAGTGTGTCACTCACTGGGTGAACAAGGAAATAGGTTAGGCCAAACTGATCGTTTTCAGCCCTGATGTAACAAAATCAATGTAAAATTCTGCATTGATACTTAAATTGACAGCAAGACATGAGTGTGACAGCAAGACACGAATGTGAGTGATCAGGATTTAACCTGCTTCAGAAAACAATTAAGAAAGTATCGTACAATGTGAAATTTCAAAGGCTTTTGACCCCTTGCCCTGGGTCCGTTCAGTCCTGTAGAGACGTGCATTCACCATGCTGAGATTGTAGCAGAGCTGCGGCCTCTTTGGAGCAAGGGAGGCAGTTAAAAGTTTGGCTGTTTGTCAGGACAGTGAGGTTTTAGTGTTCCCCATGGATGAGGGCTGCCACACAGAGCTCAGAGCAGAGTTGCCCAGTTAAATGAGGACAGAGACATTCTGGGCAGGGGAGGTGACCGTTCTTGGTATGCTGGGAATGTGAGGGAAGAGCCCTCTGTGGCACAACTCCATCTGTTTCTACTTATTTCTGCCTTTCATATTCCACGGGGTTTGGGTTGTTGTTTGTTGTTCTCATCGTCTGGACTTTCCTCTAGGATTTGCGAGCACCGGAGACACCCCTTCCTCCATGTTTGGAGACACTTCTCCCCCTCCAGCTGGGAGTGTGGGACACTCCATCCGCTGCGACGACGGAGGATGAGAGCCTGCAGCACCGGGCATGGGCATTTCATCCTTTGCTCAGGAGAGCAGCTGCATTGGCCAGCGCTCTTCTGTGAGTCTGGAGAGGGGAGTTCCCTTCAAACCCACACAGCAATGCAGCTCAATCCTGACGTGCCTTCTGTATGATTCCAGCCTCATGTAATGTTCTTATGTTTCTACTTTAGGATTTTTCCCCTTCTCCCAAATCCAGTGAATTGTTTGTGGAAACTGTGCGTTCCTCCCCTGTTTCGTTATCAATGGCTTGCTGGGGCCCTGTTCAGATCCCACTGAAATCAGTGGAATGCTTTCCATCAATGGAAGCCTTTTCCATTGACAGCGATAGGAGTTGAGTCAGGCATTCAGGCAGCGGTGCCAGACCCAGGCAAGGATAGCTGGTAGGTGCTTTTGAAAAATAAGGTTGTCCACATGTTTTACTGAAGTGAGAGGAGACCAATGAGAGGGTGGAAGCATTTTTTGCAATGAATATTAAAGGTCTTCCCCAGACACCAGCTCTCTCATCTGGGATGAGGAGACCATCTAGGAATGAGGAAGTTCTCGCGCATCGCCAGAAGCGGAGCTCAAATGCGAAGAGCAGCCTGTTTCCAATCAAGGCCTCACACGCACTCCGGCCTGGCTGCTCTCGTAGGATGCAGACCCTGCCTCCTTCCATTGTGACTTCGTTTTGATCATCTGTGGGAGGCAAATGGTATCAGTAGCTCTTTTTATTTGGAAACAGTGGCCAAAAGTTCTTGCTTGCACTGTGGTCTTTGCTGAACTGCCTTCAATCACGCAGCATATGTTCATGAAGTGCATATTGATCAACTCCCGCTTGTTTCCCAGGCGGAGGCTGTCCGGTACAACGGTTTACAACAGCAGATGACTTTTATGAGTCAACAGACTCATGTTGTGTCCTGTTTCCTGCTGTGTTTCTCTCTTTTACGATGAACAACTCCAGTTTGTTTAAGGCTCTCCTGACAGGTCAGGTTTATTTCTGTTGCTTTTCTTGAGGTTCTTTCCAATTGGTCTATAACTTTTTCGAAGTTCACTGTCCCACAGCAAAATGGAGGAACTCTGGCTTTGGCCTTACCACATAGAGTGGAAGGTCATTTCACATGCTTTACAGGCTGGACTCATGTTCCTCCTTTCCCCAGGAGAGCAACTGCATTGCCACCACTCTTCTGCAAGTCTGGGGAGGAGAGTTCAGGAACAATCTGGAACATTTTGCTTTAGCAGCAAGCTGTAGCTGACTCATATACAGCTTGCAGTCCACCTAGACTCTGACCGTGCTTTTTGTGGAATTCCTGACAGTATTTGTCCATCTTCATCTCTACTGAATGCAATTTATTTATTTATTTATTTATTTTCAGACAATCTCCCATTTCATCCTGATTAGAATTTAAACCTGTCTTCAGGCAGTCCTTCACAGCTCCTTTGCAGCTGTGTATTTTACAGCCATGCTGTCCATTTCATCACCAAAGGTGTTAAAGAAAACTTTGAAGAAAGCTGGACTCACAGCATACATAGTCAAACTCCACTGGGGTAATCCTTTCATTTTGACAGTGACCTGTTGATATCTAGTATCCATGTATCACTTTTGCATGTCTTGCACAAGTTTCTTGGAGACCTTTTAGTTGATGTGTTATGAGGATGCTATGCGTCAGAATTACTAAAAGTCAAGACATGTAACAACAACAACAGCTTCACTGCTATTCGTAAAGCCTGTCACAGAAGGAAATTAGTTTGGTGAGATGCAATTTGTTTTTCATTAAATCTGTCTGAGCTGGTCTTTGCTCTGTTATCTTCTGTGTCCAAAAAAGTGGTGTGTGGAATTTTGTTCATTATTTATTTCCGTTTCAGTCTTTTTGGAGGGAATTGCAACTAACCTGACTTTCCTCTTTCTGTAATCCATAAATTTACCTAATATATGGCATGACATTTTTTTTATTTTCCCTTTTGTGCACCTCCATCATGTTCCACAAAAGCATGTAGTCATTGCTAATGGTTTCTATTCCTTCCCTGTTTTAGATTTAGACCATGCTGCCTTTGGCTTTAGCTCTTTCTGCTTGGTGATAACTGATGCTGGAAGGCATGAGGTCACCTAGTACCAAGAGGAGAGAGTAAAGCCTGCTCCTTAGCAATCTGGGGAGGACAGTTGTCAGTTCTCTTATCACCCTGGCTCTGGTTTAGCTTGTGTCATCTTTGCCACGACAGCCTCTGAGCGGCAGAGGTGCCTGTGGGAAGGTGTAGGGGAGGATGCCTGTCCATGGGCTGGTGTTCCAGTGGCCTCCTTGAAGTGCTCCGTTATACGAGGTGCACGCTGGGGCTGTTGCCTTTTTGCAGCCCTGAGCCGTCTGGCTGATGACAGAAGCTTGTGCACAACTCATGGTGTCCTTGCAGGGTTCCTCTGGCCTCTGTAGAGGAAAGGGTGTCTCTGTCCTCAGTCTGGATGCCTGTACATCCTCTAGGCTTAAAAGCATTCTGATTTTCAGCCGTGTGCTGCTGAGGAGGCCGGGTGGATTTCCATGCAGAGAAACCTGGATCAAAAGCAACGTTGGTTCTTCACTGGCAAAAAAGAGCTAAGCATTTAAAGGTATGAGTCTTGGCTGGGTGGAGGAGGCTTACTGCATGAAAAATAGCACAGAGGTGGTAAAGTGGCACTTCTTGTCACTCGGTCAACAGCACGCTGCACTTGGTGTGCTACTCAGTCAATAGTGGACTGAAAAACATCTTGTAACAAAGTGCATCTAGACAGGGAAGTAGTGGGCCTCTTTTCCCAGACCAAAATACTGTAACTAAACAGAAATGCCGGCTGAGAAAAAACCTGCATTGGTTGTTTACCTGAAAGCACTTAGACGTGGTGACCATCCCAGAGATTGTGGCTCTTACTCCAGTCAGAGTAACAGAAGGGAAGGTGAGGCCCGAGAGACCAAACTAAAGGATGGTCATAGAGATGATCTCGGTGTCTCTTGGGGTAGGGAGCTGGTATGCCCTTTGCAGTGGTCCTGTTCCAGCCTTCGTCTGTGCAAAGGAAGGGTTTGTTACCCTCTGGGGCAGTGCAGGGCACCTTCTTTGAATTCACTGCAGTTTGAATTGGCCTGCAGTTCCCTGCTTCCTTTGTTATCCAGGACATGATCCTTGGAGCCAGATCCTTTATTCAGCAGGGGATATTTACAGGGCCAAAAAGCTAGATGTAGAAGAGACAAAGGGGCATCTACACAATTCCAGCTCCAAAGGTTGTCTGGAAGCTTGTACCGCACCCACTCTTTTAGGAGCTGGACTAATATATAACCTGGCAGGCTGTAAATCAAAGTACTACACAGAAAGTATCCTACCATATTCTGTCTATTTCCTTTTGTCTGTTGATGTAACAGCTTTTTGGCTTCCTCCTTGCCTTCTCACACATTCTTCCTCTTCAGGTCTAGTTTGTGATTTGTGGCTGTGGTCTTTCCTTCCACCTCCCTGCCCCTGAGCCCTCACTACCTGTGTTGTGGCCAGCTGCAGAGTGGCCTTACTTAGCCTGGGATCTCACAACTGTTCT
Organism: Tinamus guttatus; assembly: GCF_000705375.1. The sequence goes on from NW_010583639.1 coordinate 353,449, forward strand.
TAGAGGGTTGAGATCTGTCCCCAGTCTCACTTTCAGTTTTTGGCCTGGCTCCAAAACCCACATGGAGGGGCCAGAATTGTAATTGTTGTGAAGGTCTGAGCCAGATAAGCCAAATAAAGCAGATAACTATTTAGAAAAAATAAATAGAAAACAACTCAGTCTCCTGATTCTTTTTGCTCTGGGAATCCCCATAGTCTTAGGTTTCTAGGCCTGGCCTTGTTTCCACTTCATCCTCTCTCTCTGAAGAGCCTTTTTGTCCTTAATTGCAACTATAAATAAATCATCATAGCCAGAAGTAGTATTTTTCCAAGTCTACAACTCTAGTGTCCAAACTCTCCAGTTTCCAGGAATTCACTTCATCTTACCAAGAACTTGTGACAAAGAAGTGAAAACTGCATTCAGGCTTTATAGTGCTAGCTTGAGGCTTGGGAAGTTTCCTTCCAGGTATTTCTGTCCTAGGTCCAGACCTGATCTGCAAAACAGAATCAAGATTAGCACCAATGTGTCTTCCTGGACCAGCTGCTCACAGACCTCTCCCAGGTAGCCCTTTAGGTGCATTCTGCACTCTCCGCACCTTTCCCTGTGTGCATATCCTTGGGAGACAAGCAAAAATTGACTGCAGGGGAGAAATCACATCAAGTGAACCAAGTTGAGGAAAGGTCATACTATTATGCTACCTACATGGGAGTACGCAGACTTCTCGCAACGTTAGTTTCTGTCACCTGCTGTTACTAAGCTGGTATAGGGTAATGATGGGGAAAGCTGACAGAGTTAGGGTCTGCTCATAATCCAGATGTTAAATCTGGATTGGTGGCCTTGGACATTGCCTGGGTAGCACGTGCTGGTCTGTCTGCTCTCATCTGCACTGGCTCAGGCGAGCCAAAATTTGTAAGTCATCTCTGCTTGGCTGTGCAGAGTGCTCTGGGCTATCACAGAAGTCAGCCAACCTCAAAGGGCTTGTCCCAGCGAGGACAAATTGCCCTCCCATAAAGGGTTTTGCTGGAGCTAGTAGCACAGTCTTCAGTGCATGATGGGCAGTTAAGAGAAGGGGGCCGAAACCATTCTCTATGTGGTGGATGGTGTCCAGGTATTACCATGTCATGGAATTAACTGGACACATACCAATCATAACTTTGTAATTTTTTTTCTCCTGGCTAAATTCTTTAACTTCCTTGCCAAAAGATGTTCTCCTGCTTGTGCAAAGAAGTTTTTAAGTAAAGGGAGGAGCAAACAAGGAGTGAAAACTGCCTTGTAAGGATAGAGTATTAGTCTTTGTTTCAGTTTAATTCCCTTATTGTCACAGGCACATATGTGATGGTGGTAGTCATGCTTGTGGATTGTCCTCTTGTTCTTCAAAGATCATTAAACACAATTACAGGAAAAGAGATCTTTGTTTCTGAGCAACACTCAGTTTTTATATAAGTGTTCTACATTTTCTTTAGAATGCCTTACCGATGGCAGCTAATTTTAACCATTTGGTTGGCATGAATAGAACCCAGCCCTTTTCTGCCTACTGATTCCAATTTGTTTTCATGGGAATCGGGTGTCTGAATCCTTAAGCCACCTTCAGATGTGCCAGCCTCCGGCCTCATTCACTTCACATGGCTTCCTCTCCGCTTAATGTCTTGAGGTGAAAGCCTCCCCTTTTGGAGGGCCCTTTGTGAGGGCAGAATTTCACATGTCTAAAAGGGTAGATGTGTGTTCAGGGTGCCTGTGTCTTTCCCCCAGCTCTGCTGCTGGCCTCCTGCTTAGTTACAGACAGGCAGTATTTCCTCTGTGGGCCTCAGCTGGCCAGTGTTGGACCTACATTGGCCAGTGTGTGAAGGACAGCGAGACTGCCTACCTTGCAGAGGGGCTTTCAGGGCTCAGGGTGACATGTACATCAGGAAGAACTGGGCGTGGTGGCACAATAAAGGGGACAAAACGGGCTCTTCTGGAGCCAGATGCAGCAAAACAAGTGGAGTCAGGAGCAGCTAAGTTCAAATGCAGCTTTGGCCCTACAGTCAAAGCACGGACCTGTTTGTAAAATAGCTTGTGGGTCTGTGGGGATTTAGTGACAGGCGTGTTGTTCAACAGAGGCCTCTCTAGAAGATGCAAGATTTCTGAGCATGTAGAGGCTGTAAAAAATAATAATGAAAAGGTGTAAAAAAGAAAAGAGGGGAGAAAAAAAAAAAGGCCAAGAGAGGCAAGGCAAAGCTGGTTGGAAAATGGAAAGTATTTCCCATGATGAATTATGAATGAAATGAAACATGTTTCAGTGCTTTGAAAATTTCTGAAGCATTTTTTTCCCCCATCAGAAACAGTATAACCTAAAAGAAGTTAAGTTAAAAAGAAATAAATAAGATCTTAAGCATCTCCTCCCTGCAGGAAATGAGCTCCTCCATCTCCCTTTTCTATGAAAATGTATATTTAGAAAATAAACTGTTTTTCTGTTTGAAAATAAAACAAACTATCAAATGTGAAAGGTTGACCAACTCTAGGAAAGTCTGGTCTTGTGCTTAAGGCACTGATTTTGGACCGAGAGACCTGGGTTTAATTTCCACTTCTGCTACAAACTTCTCCTGCGTGACCTTAGGCTAATCCTTTAATCTCGCTTTGCCTCTGTTCCTCATCTGTCAGAGGAGGCTATGACTTCCCCACCTCGCCGGGGTGTTATGAGAGTAAACACATCCTCGGTGCCCCGCGCCTCACCTTCCAGCCAGCTCCTCTCCTGGGGCGGGGGGAAGGGAGGGATATGCCGCACGCTTTGGGAACCGCTCGGCCGCCTCTGTCCATGGCCATCGCATAGACCGGCGGAGTCGAAGGCTGTAGGACCTCCAGCAGGTCCAAAGCGCCCTTGGGGAGCAAGGAGTGAGGGAAGAGAAATACTAAACATGTGTGAACCGTGGGAAGGAGAGGTTTGTTGTTTTTCTGGAGAGTTCTTTGTTTTTTGCTTTTTTCCAAGATTTCCATGTGTTTTTTCCGCCCCCCACCCAGTGCTCGTGAAGCGTCTGTAGCGCTCTAACGGCAAAAGAGCCGACCCCATGTCGGGCTGGCTGCTTCCTGAATTAGTCTCCATTTGCAGCAATTACCTTCTTTCCTTTCTAGCCAAATGCTTCTCGGAGCCTGAGGCCCAGCTAATTTTTTTTGTCAGCTCTGGTTGCATGAGGCAGCCCTCCCTTCCGTATGAGAAGCATAGAGATGCCATTCAGGCACCTCTAATCCCGCTTTCACTGCTGCTCTCGTTAAAACATTCCTTTATTTATTTTAATTTTATTCTCTCCTCCCCACCACCTTTTCTAAACAACCACTTGCATTATGCTTTTAATTGCCTTTAGATTTCCCTTGTGTAACTTCCCCGGCGTCCGCGTAGCCGTAGGCAGAGCGCGCCGCGCCGGCAGTCTTGCACATGGTCTGTGGGCTCGCTGTTGACTCAGTGGCGTGCTGCGAATGACTCAAGGATCCGTGGGGATCGCTGGGGGTGGACACAAGGGCGGAAGACTTGAAAGCCCGGGCTGAAGGGGGGCAGAGAGGGGACATGGGCGAGCGGCAAACCTGCTTGGCTGTCTCCTGTGTGGTGTCAACGGCGCATCTTCCCTCGGCGCCAGGAGGAAAGCAATCGAGTCAGAGGGATGCGGGAAACTGGGGCTGTCCTGCCAGGGTTGGGGGCAGCTATGGCTTCATCATGGCTCCACGAGCGCGTAATAGGGCTTTATAGAGGCATGACTTCATCTGTTTCCATAAGATTGCTTTCTCCCTCTCCCTTTCTTTGGCTGGTAATTGAGAAACGCATGAGCTCACCACCTAGGAGCGGGAAATGAGAACCGCAAGAGGAAACCAGCTGGAAAGTATACGCTGGGCCGGAAAAAAAATATATAGATTAGGTGAGGGGGTCAGAGATAGGATGGAAAAGAAGGGGGATTCCTCTTGCACAGCATCTTCCCGATGCAGGGCAGGGCAGGGAGCACCTTCCTTAGTGTTGCTGGGGCAGCCCGCTTTCCATTTGTGTGACAGCACTCCAGCCTCAAAGGCATCCCCTGGGCACAGGGAACCAGGAGCACAGTGTGATGTGACGGTATTTTCTTCACAAAAACATGACCCATTTCTTTCAGGTGGTGCAACCTGAAAGGCAAGCCAGGTGGAAGCAGCAGCAGGGGATGAGCCCACCTGGGTAAGTGGGCTCCCAGAGCTTGGGAGGCAGAAGGAGAGGTCTTTCAAGGGGAATGAAGTCAATTCTGAGGCCTCTCCTGGGCTGGCAGCTTGTATAGCAAAGCTGAAGGTTGCCGGCTATGGGAGAGTGACTTGCTCAGGCCATGCTCTGACCTGCAAAATGTTCGTGGGCAGGTAGGCAGTACCTATTGCTTTCTGCTATCTCTCATCTGTTTATTTGCTGCCTCCATTTTGACTTGAAAAGACTTTTAGCAAGATCAGAAATAAAATCTGCTTAGATATAGGTTCATTTAAGTCTGGCTTCTGTCTCGATTCTGGCAGTTTTCTCAGATTTTTAAGTGGGGATGTGTGATGGAGAAGGTTGTTCAACCTGATCCGCTTGGTGAGGGGAGACTCTTTGATATAGTGCCTTATATACCTTCCCAGGTGTCCCATTTTCTCTCCTTTGCCATGTTCTCTGCTCATTACCCCTAAGGGTATCTCACTTCTCTCTCTGCTGCTCGCCCTTTTGAGGTGCAGTTTGGGAAGAGACCAGTTATCTTCTCAGGCTGAGATAGCTTGATAGCCTTTTGCCTGAAAGGTCTTATTCCTCAGCTGGTGGGTGCTGGTGTAGTGCCACCACAATGATTCCTTTAGCTGTCTGAGAGGTTTTACCAAGGTTCTGTAGTTTTCACCCAAACACAGGTAATTGCAGCCAAGATATCACAGATGGAAAAAGAGGAAGGTAAAATGAAAGAAGATGGCTATATTCACATAGCTGCACCACTGTGCACTCTGCGTCTCCTCAGCTGCAGCTGAGGGGCAAGGTGAAGGTAACAAGCTAACTGCAGGATCCACAGAGACCTTGTGGTGTTTCCTGTTGCTGCTGAGGGTTGCTGTGATTCCCCTGAGGGGGCACGAGGGCTGTGCTGCTTTGCAGATTAGCTCTCCATCTTTGAGCTGCATGACCTTGATTTCAAAGTGTAAGTGAAGACAGGTTAGGATGAAGTTTGGACCAAGTGTTCGTGGCACGTGTACCTATATTTTTTGGTCTGCTACACCTCTGTATGGTGATTCAGAATTTTTTTTTTTTTTTTTTTAAAAAAAAAAAAGCTTTAAATGAGCTTCTAGCTGAAGGGAAGTCTGTGCGATGTGTTAGGGCTTAGAAGGTCTGTGCTGGCACAAGTGGGTCCCCCATATACGTTATACTCTATTTATATTTCCATTGGATTTTTTTTTCCTTCTCTTCACCTTTTTTTCACAGTTTTTCCTAAGTGAAACACTAATGCAGTAATGTTCAAACCCACAATGTTTGAATGGCCTCTAAATTAGGCAAAACAAGCTTGCCCAACCCTAGTTGAACAGACTGGACTCATTTTCTAACTCATATGCACTCTGTTCATTTTGCCCTAATAAATACATTTCTGTCCTAGAGTAGGAGGACTGGGGGCCTTGGAAAGTTTGACGTTAGTGAAAGAGAGGCTGGTGACCAGGGGAGAAGAGGAGAGGCTGAATCAATACCCATGATGCATTTAGATGTCTAATGGTAAAGACGGTATATCCCAAACAAGAGTTGCATTTGAGGAAGCCTGGCTTGTGCTGTGGAGATTCACAGAAAGGTTGAGATTGGAAGGGACCTTTGGAGATCATCTAGTTCTGCCCCAATAACAGTAACCCAAATAATCCAATAGCAGCAGAATTCCTTGCATGTTGCTCATGTGTTTCAAGGGCTTGCTTTCCTCTGCAAAAATCCAGAGGATGCTAAACTATAGCTATTGAGCAGCAGAACCGTCTGGTGGGACTTCTGGTAACTTAGTGAAGATAGCTAGGTTTTGACTTGGTTCTGGGTCTTGGAGCACAGATCTGTGTTTAGCTGGATGCTTTTATTCTTAACACAGAGTATGTGAACACCAACAAGCTTGCCCTCTGCAGCATGTGTCACTTGTTTCCTGCTATGGCAAAGTGGTTTCTGTACATGAAGATTCTTGGCACCCTTAAAATGATGGGAGTATTTTGACTGCTGTTACTTTACCTCCTCTCCTGAATATGGTATAGTTCTTCTCTCCATAAAATGTTTGTAGCTGTGGCTTGCAGATGTGGCTGATATTAGAGGCTCACGTCCCTGACAAGGATGTTGTGGATATCATCCACGTCACCCGAGGATGTCACCCCTCTCCTAGAGGTGTGCCTAAACGCACCTAGGAGTGTCACCAGATGTTTTGTGTTTTCTGGCTTGTTTTCTTAGGGTTGCTTGGAGTTTGGGAAAGTCTGTGGTCCACACCTTGCAGAACTCAGCTCTGATCATAAGCCTTTTTGGGGCTCAGGTGCATTAATTCTAGATAAGCTACTCCAAGAAGGAAGCTAAAAAGCTTAGCCTCTCTTGAATCCAGGAGTTACCTCTGGTCAGCTCATGCTCTGCAGTTTCTTATCCTGGGGGCAGCTTTTCAGGGACTGTTGCAGGAGACAGTAGCTTGGCATGTCCCTAATGCTGGCCAGGAGATTTCTCTGCTGGCTTCCTAAGGAAGCAAACACAGCTGCAGATGAGCATACACACCTCTGTTGTAGTCACTACTGAGTTTTACTGGGTCTTGTCTAATGATGAGCCTGTTTGCCCCTCTCTGGGCTCGTAGTGAACACCCAGCCTTTTTTCCTTAAATACACTAAATGGTAACGTAGCATAAAATAAATCTATAGCTCTGTTGACTTCTGTGTCTATTTGCCCTGCCTTTTTGCTTTCAGGCTGTATCATATGAATCAGAACATGTTTGCCTGGCATTTTCAGTCTTTGCTTTGCTGACCAGAGTCTCATTATCTTTGCTTTTGCCCTGCTTTTCTCCTATTCAGATTCCTACACCTCTCCTTTTTTGCCAGGCCTTTTGCCTGGAAAATTCAGGCTGTGCCTTCTACCTTGCACACCTGCCCTCAACTGCGCTGGCTACTTTGGTGTTTTAGTGTTTTTTCATTGGCCCATTGCATGCGTGTTGATCAGCTTTGCAGCTGAGGTCAAGGAATTTCCATGTCGTACTTGGAGAGAGGGTTTCCCTTTTGCAGCCTCTGCTTCAGCCAGGCACCAGTTCATTTAGAAATAGCTTGGCCACTCTTGGAAATAGGTCTGTGTGAAATAATATTGTCTTTTTGAGGTCAGGAAAAAAAATGTTCTTTTATACAGTCATACACACGCTTTAAAAAGAATTCCACAAAGCTTGGTCTGTTCCCCCCTCTCGCACTCTCCCCCCACCCTACCTTTTTCCTAAAACACTGGAGAATTCAGCCTTGGAGTCTGACGGCATTGGAGCATACAGCATGTACTGTGCCTTTTGAAACGCTGGCTACATGTAAATGCCTTGCTTAACACTGCAGTCTTGTTGCTTTATCATGTTGGTGTGTGCTAGTGGTGGGGATTCCCACCGGCGGGAGCGGGGGGCTGCGGGGCTGCGGCGTTGGAGGTGTGGAGGGGAAAGGCTCAGGCGCTGAGGAACCCGCCTCGCTGGGCGCTGAGGAACCCGCCTCGCTGGGCAGGGGTTCCTGCTCCCCGCCTGGGAAGGGCGGCTAAGCAGAGGCGGCGCCATGCTGAAGTCAACTGGGTGCTGGTAGCTGAGGCCGGGTTTTCTGGGAGGGGGCAGGATAATGTTTGTGACATTGCTCGCTAGGAGTGGGGCAGGTGGCGGCGAGCGCAGGGGAGGCAACGGAGAAACAAAGCCCGATAGTCCCAGTGGGTCCCAGCACCTGGCAAGCTCTTACCCCTCTGCTATTTCCCGGGGGAGAGGATTCACGAGAGGCATTGCTGTGGCGGCGGATGGCCTCATCTGTGACCACAGAAGTGCCAGAGCCCCTCTGGGACCTCCCCTTGTGCACGTGCTTGTAAATTAATTCCTGTGTGTTTGCATGGCGGTTTGCCTGGTGACACGTTTCCAGGCGAGCCCTGTGGTGGCAGGCCCGTATGGCCGCCTGCCCATGGGGTCCCCGGCACACGCCCGGCTAGCGGAGCAGCAGAGGCTGCTGCAGGCCCGAGCACGCCCCAAGGAGCTCCGTCATGTGCGTCCCGCAGGCACACGGAGCGACGGGGGAGCCTTGTGCTCCGTAACACATGTGGGCAGAGTGGTTGGGGCTGAGCACTGCGCGGTGGCCTACTAATGCTTCCCATGCGTTCACAAGATCACCAGGGCCGCTCTTTACTTCAGCTGGGGAGGACATGGGGAAATCCCTAAACAATGAGGAAATATTGCTTAATTTTGAAGACTGTAGGGATGTTCCTACTATCCTTGCCCATACGCTCATTCTTGAAAAGGGGGTGAGAGGCATGTACAGCTTGAGCTGACCTGAAGCACACGGCTCATCTACTGAAGAGGTTCCTTGGCCCTTGTAGCTGCCAGAGTTGCACATGGTAATTTATGAGTTTTCCTCTAACCAAGGTGTGTGCTTAGTTATAAGTACTTGCAACTGGTCTTTGCTGTCGTTAGTCCTTGGCTGGAAAAGAAATCCTGCTCTCAATAGAGGAGACAGTGCAAGATATTCAAGAAAAAATGTAATTTCTCTCCTGTGCTGCTCAAAATGTGTGCTATAGTCACTGGTTCAGCCCCTTGCTGGCCACGCTCTGAAGTTGGTCTTCTTATAACAGGCTGAATCCAAACCTGGACTACAATGCTCAAAGACTAAAAATAATCATCATGGACTTAAATTTCCCCATTCTCAGGATATTCAGATGTTTTCTGTTTATGTTAGCAGTTTGAACAGTGACCTGGGATTTGAAGTAGATGTGGTGGCAGGGGATGGACCAGGATTTCTGGTGTTTAAAAGCAGAGCTGCCAAATGTCAGCACCTGTGGCGTGACACAGATCAGGCAGCCCTGTCATGGCTCGGCCGGTGCTTGATATGTCCACGGTTCAGCCAGTTGTGGCTTTCAACATCCACCTGTGGCCTGCGAGAGCTGTGACTTCTCCCATCTAGGGGACCTCAGGTTATGCAGGTAGGCCTGGCACTGTCATGTGCATTTCATTCATTTGCAGGTTATGCCACTGCAGTGAGAAATGCTACATCCATTTCTGCCTCTCGGCTTAAATCAGCCTGACAGCTGTGGCAATGAGTTCCACGTGCAATTTGCAAAACCCCAGAAACCTTCTTTTTTCATGTTTTAATAACATTTTTGGAATGTTTTGGGTGGCTACTATTTCCTTAGTATGAGAGTGGGCAAATGTGATGTGCAAACCTTCCCTTGGCACCTGTTATTTTATACATTTCTAGCATAGCCCTCTTCTGAGCTACGTGGCTTTAATCTCTCCTCCTGATGACCTTGGGAACCTTTCTGTGCCTCCATTTTTTTTGATTCCTTTCTCTGGAATGTTCTGGACTCTTTTTCTTCTATGCCGTTTCTAAAATGGGGCAAGCAGACTTCAGCTCACTCCTGAAAGTGTGAATATGTCATTGATTTATGTAGTGGCATTTATAACATTTTTGGTATTGTTCTCTATCCTTTTCAGCCTAACATTTTTGGTTCATTCTTTTTTGATGGCCTCTGTGCATTGAGCAGATGTTTTCATTGAGCTATCCGCAGTGACGCCTAGATCTTTTTCCTGAGTGGTTACAGTTAATTTAAAACCCATCAGTGTATTACCTCAGCAATCCCTTGATGTCATTGGTTAGAAGATCCCAGCTGGCTGCTGCTTTTAATTCTATTGCCTGTCTGTTTCTTATTATTTTTTTATTATGCTTACATTTATTCACATGCTGGGCCAGTTTATAAAGTGAGGTGGGCACAGTCATTTGCAACTAGCTAACACAGGCTCTGAAATTCTTCTCTTCATATACAGAAATATGTTTGCGCTTAGGTGTTTTCACAGAATATAAGTGATTTTTCCCCTTAGCAGTTACTGATGAGCAATGTCCTTGTAAGAAAACAAACAGAAGTGGCATGCGTTTGCACGTGCCCATCTTGAAAACTACATTCCCTGACTGCAGAGGGAGGAAAAAAAATAAAAAAGGAGTTGAAGAGTCATCTCTTCATGAAAGAGCAGCTTGTGCAGTGTGCTTCTGGGCTGTGCCAATGGGCAACCCATGCTGGGCAGACCTGAATATTTGGCACTGCGCTTTTTCACATAAAATTGTGTGACTTCAGTGAACAGGGAAGGGAAGGAATCCTAGATGAAGGCAGGTTGAAAAATGGGGGCACAGGCATAGGCAACGTAACAGCGCCCATCGTGATCTCTGTGTGGTTTCCTTGCATATCCACTGCAGAGTGTGGAAGGCCTTCAAGTCACTGCATGGTACGTTCTGATGTGTAGAATAATCCGAGTAGTGCTGGTGTCCTGCAGTGCTAAAAGCAGCCTGTGTAATGGATGCTGTGCTCTAGGGTGGCCTCCAGCAAAGCTGCGGAGTTTGGAGTAGGACATGCAGGGCTATAACACAGGGGTTGTATTTGAAAGCTCCGTTCTTCCTGGAAGCCAGTGGAAATTTCACTCTTGCCTCCCAGAAGAGCAGCACTAAGCTGGTGTTAATGAGAGATATTGGGAGACCATAGGAAGGAGCCAAACACTGTAACTCTCTTTAATGACTGGAAACTTTGTGAAGTTCTGTCGCCCTTTGAACTGCTTTAAAAACAACCTTTGGCAACAGCCATTTTATCTCCTGTTTTGGAAGCCGTGTACCTTCAATCTCTGCAACTGAGGACAGAGCCACAGGAAGATGGGACTGTTTAAACAGGAACACAGAAAGACAGCTGCAGTATGTCCAATTTCCTACTGTGAGGAAGATGAAACCAGTCTAATTTTGCTGAACTATGACTCAGTTCAGTCCAGAGATTCCAATACCATGCAGTAAATGTTATGAGCTCCTTTGAGGGAGCAATAGCTTCAATTCAAAGGCGTGGGGAGGAAGTGCCCAGCAAGAGATAGAGACGAAATTGCCAGAAATGATGGATGAGGAAAGCCCATTAGAGTACTGCTGAGCAGAACCTGAGAGCAGAAGAGATGAATGGCCCTGGATGAGCGGGCTCCACAGCAATCTCTGTGATGTGGGTAAGAACAAAAGCAAGCCACACTCGGTGCTGCTTTGTGGGGCCTGCACGATGACGTGCTGTTGCCTCACTGTGCTGAGCTCCTGGGTGGGTGATGGATTGGCTTCTGTAGGGGCTAAGCTGTGGTAGATTCTTTGGTTCCTGAAAGTGCAACTCTGCTGGTTGCTTTCCGCTAAGGCCGGTCAGCTTGTCTGGCTGCATCAGTGTAGCTCGTGCCAAAAATGATTGCGAGCAGTGTGCTACGCCCATGAACTTCAGTGGAGAATCTTGCCCATTAATCTTAAGTTAGAGCAGAAATAACACGTCTGACAAGCCAGCACGAGGAAGAGATGAGGTGAGTGAGTGCATGTCACCACAACGCAGTGCCCTATCAGAGCTATGCATTGCAGCTCGTCTTTCGAGTGTGATGGGACTAAACAATCCAGGAATGGAAACAGATGCAAAGGTTTTTCTTGCTCAGAGTGCTCCAGCACATGGCTGGTGATCACAGCAGGATTTGCTGATTCATAGGAGCAATCAAGAAGAGTGGAAAATGCTTTCCTAGTGCACTTGATGCTGGTAAACCTGACCATCTGGTCTATGGCAGATGCAGTGAGGACATGCAGAAGCACCTTTGAGCCAAAGCTTGGATGACAAAAGCTGAAAACTGAAGCAAGGGAGCACCTCCTGCTCAACACTGCTACAAAGGCTTATAGTATTACAAGGAGGGAGGGGAAGAAAAAGGTCAGGATATTTTGAAATGTTACTGTGTGTCAAGAAAAGTCACTAAGGAGCCATATTGCACAAGTGCCTCACAGGTCAAAGAGGCAGGAAGGCTGGCTCCAGCAACAAATAGGTGGACCCAAGAAATTGCAAAAGCACGCAGCAAAAATCCTCTTGCACTTCTTCCTACCAGTTTCCTGCTTTTTCATTGCTGAAGCAAAGCCAGACTGGGCTGCAATGCCTTTGAGCAGCCAGTCTGTCCATCAAGAGGAACAGCTGAAGAACAGCAGTGCACTAGACCAGCCGTATACGGGAAGGTAAAGGGCAGTGCAGAACATCTGGGAGTAGTGCAGGCTTGTACCTGCACTGGAGGGCTTCAGCGAGCTGCCTTGCTGAAAAAAATGCCCACAGCTGACCCAGCAAACCTAAGCAAAAGATGTCAGACCAGCTCTGGCAATAACAAGTGCTGAGGATGAACTATGTGAGGTCCAGCAAGTGGAACTCCTCCTCAGGTCTGCAATGTATGGTGGGAAGCAACTCCTGATGCTTCCAGGCTCCAGCCTCTGTTGCTGCTGGGGCAAATCGGTAGTCCTCTCTCAGCTTTCTTTTTCCCATTCTTGTTGGGCCAGGTATTTATCAGCTGCTGCTCTATCATAGCAATATTTCAGCTTCCCTCTTTTTAAATGCAGGCTCCTTTCTCAGTGAATCAGCTCTTCGCTGACTTCTTTGCAAACTGCAATGGAGCAGAATATTCCTAATGCAGAGCCAAACTCCTTAAGCAATTTTCTGGTTGATAACCAAATTCAGAGGATATTCCTTTCTGTTGCAATCGACCTCTGTGACACTAATATTTATTGCCATTTTCTTGCCAAATACCTGCAAGTCTGTTCTGGGAGCAGCCATTTTCAGTGCATCCAAGCACGTGGGAAGGTAATATAACAGAGGGGTTGCTGCACAGGCTGTTGATGCAATTTGTCTTTTTCTTTTGTTTATTTATTCTTAATGAGCCCAGGTCTCATTAAGAGAAGCCTCTTCCTCACACACCTTTGTTGCCCGCTTGGTAGGAGCACTCAGCCTCTGAGCTGTGTGTGTGCACTTTGCAAATGAGAGCTTACAGATGCAATACCCCTGGGAACAATGTGAACCAGGAATGTACTAACGCCAGAGGCATTGTAACCTAGAGTCGTGCTGAACAATGTGGAAGAAATGCTGTCAATTCTGGTCTTTATGAGCTATTATATTCCCAACTAGCCCCCTCCAACAGTTTGCTCAGCACACTGACTTTCCAGGAGCTTTCTTAATGTTTGGAACAAGTTACCTATCTCCTGCCAGAACTGAGAGAGGAACACGACTGGCTGACGAATACCATATGTTCCAGGCTGGCCAAAGGAAACCTAATTGTATTTTGTTTAGCTTGTCTATTTAACAGAGTTGCTGTAACAAGTTTTTTTTTTTTTTTTTTTTTCCTTCCAGATAAGTGTGGCCAATGCTGACGCCTTCTGCATGGGAGCTGTGTTGGAACAGTTCCATGTTTTGTCCTGGAAATGCAGGACAGAGCCCACTGCTATTGCTTTCCATGGCCTATTAGATAAAGTGAAGGCAGTTGCTAACAGGAGCAATCATTAATTGTGGGCCTAAAATCTCATTTTAAGCAGGGAACATCCAGTTCTAAGAATGCAATAAAAATATTTATGCTGATCAAATTTTTATTTATGCTGATCAATTTTTTTTTTTCAGTTGCTGGTGCATCAAAATGGGAAGTGCATTTTTGTGACCTGGGAATGGGAGCACAGAACTAAAGATTAGATTGAATATCTAAATGTAAATTCGCTCTATTTAAAATGGCTTAAAACTAGAAAGGCAGTGGACTGCAGTCTCTAGACTGTGGCTTCTGTTCTGAGACTACCAGCACAGAGTAATGCTACCTGAGGGACACGGGTTTGAATTTGTAGTGGTCCCTGTTGGTCCTTGAAGGACACTGAGTAGGGTTCAGTTCCTAGAGACACCAGGTGCTAACACCAGGCCCCCAATGGAGTTAGAAGGAGACCTTGGGGTTATAATTCTAGTCCTCTGTGTTTCGCTGCAGTATGTCGTTTGGAGCCGAGGGCTTCCCCTTGATGTGTTTTGTTTCTAAAGTCTCTACATGCTTTGAATGGAGCATCATCTTACATTTTTGTAGCATCTAGTGCGATTAACCTCTAGGAGAGGAGTGGAAGTATCTCTGGGCATCATCATGTTGTATTAAACTTTGACTTGCCTACCAGAGAGGAGCCAGCTGTAAATTTCAGACCTAGTGCCTCTCTTTTCCCTGAGGTTGCTGTAGCATGTAGACACATTCTTGCCGGTTACCTGGGCAGTCTCTGCAGTGGCCTTAACAGCAGCATGCAGCAAGTTTTGCATCGGCTAACAAAGAGTTGTAAGTGGTAAATGTATGCTGTTTTGGCAGGTTTGCTGGAAAGGGTGGAGGCCTTCATTTCTCGCTGAGCAGAAGAGGGAAAATGGAAGTAAAAAGCAACTGTCACTTAAAATAGATCTCTTTCCTCTTATTTATCTCATCCTTTCCTGTTTACAGTGTCACTTCCCATAACTCACTTGGAGGTCAGGTCAACCCAAGGTCTGAACAACAAATTGGTGCAAGTGTGTTCATCTGATGCCATCCAGAAAACACAGACTATTGGCTACTTGCCCTTCCATTAGCTGTTTGCCATTATGCCACAGCAAAACAGTGGACATCCCAGGTTTAATCCAAGACAGAATTTGCCACAACTTTTGACTCTTTCTTCTGAATGACTTATTTGTCCTGCCATGTCCTTTCACTTTTGGCTCACTTATTTATCCAGTTTGCTTGCACTCTGCGTTTAGTTGCCCACACGAGTACACTCAGATGCATGTTCAGTGACCCACCTATCTAGATATTCACAGAGGCTGAATCACCCTTTGCTGCATGCTCAGAGACACGCTTGTAGTTGGACTCTTGTTCTTGTGAGGTGTAAGAAGTTCTCTTTCAATCTGCTGCCCCTATGTCCTCAAGGCAGGGACTCTCCTGGAGTCCATATAGGCCATGTCAGCAACCTCTTTACTCTGAATTAAAGAAATGCAGAGCCATATAAAAAGACAGTAATGCCTCCAACGATATGGAAAGAAAGGGGGAATACTGTTACCTAATTTCCCACCTGTGGTTTGAGGTCCTCCTCCAGAAGGATCTGCATACTCCCATGGCATCAGACAGAGTGTTGCTGGAGGCATGCCTAACTCCAGTGCTTCCTTTTGGTGGGGTGAGAGAGTGTCTCAATGCCATTTCTACCAAAGTCCTAGTGCCCTTCCTTGGCCTGACCGCACAGATCATTGTCCTAACAGTTGGCATAGCCAACATGAGAAATTTCCAGGTCGAGTCCTTGTCAGAGACCATCTGTTCTGCACACGTCTGTGGGCCCATGCACAGTCACTCTGGTGCTTCAATGTGCGCACATTGGATAAGGCATTCCCTGATCAGAAACATCTTTAAAATAATAAATCCATTTTCTGAACATCCCCTGTGACTACCCTATTCAGAATTTAGTGCTTTAGCTCCCCTCCCCCTACCACTCCAACTTCTTTACCCACGCTGGACCATTTAAGAATTAATGAAGGCCAGATGCTTGTTCTGTAAAAGTAGGATCGCTACATTTTGTAGTAGACTCTGGCTTGATGCCTCCTGGTCCTCCATATCCTCAGTACAACTAATAACAACCAGAGGCGGCAGCCCTCAGCCTGAGGTAGAGCCCACCTCAGCGGTGACGTCTCTATGACCACAAAGGATTTCTTGGGGATCTGGAATCTGACCAGCTTTCAGCTGTACAGCCCTGAGATCTGGTTTCATCTCTCACCAGCATTGGCAGGGATGAACTCTGCTTGTCTGAGCTGTCCAACATGAAGGCAGCAAGCTAGGCCAGCACTGGATTTCTAAGGGGAAACGGAAGGAACGAATGAATTCGGTGTACTTTGGTGCTTGTAAAAATAAGGAATGGATTGTTCTAGTGGGAGCTATCCTTTTATTGAGGTAACAGAAATGATGCATTATATAACCTTCACTATTGCAGCATAGTATTAGAAGGTCTATCATGTATTGCTAATCCTCAAGGTAAGGACTGGTTGAGGCAAGGTGGTGTATCCTTTTTTAGGCTTGGATCTAGCAACAGGTTTATGAGCTGGTAAGGCACTATTGCTGCACAACTGTGTTTCCTTGCTGTGCAAGCAGAGCTTCTCATCTTCTGAAATGTCTGTCTGAGCCATCTCTGTCTCAGACTTTTCTTTGGCCCTCTTCATGCAAACATGCGGAATATGCTGGATTGTTTGAATTGATGTGGATGTTGGCATGCATGTGTGTGGGAGAGTAATAGAAACTTTGATAAGATGCAAAACTGATCTTGTCGCTCTTTGCGGAGAGTGAGCCTGTTAACCAAGTTTTTGGGTCTAAAACTCATTCTGATTTGCAGAACAGTACAAGTTTGTGCACATGTTGGCTATATTTCCCACGGTGTTTTGCCTTGAAGGCCAAGGCTAGTCTGGATGGTGGTAGGGATAGATAATACTGGCTAGGGTAAAGTGTGATGCTGCATGACTTTACTCTTCACAGCTTTAGTGTTAGCATTCAGAAATGGCTGGACCATGATCTTGTTATGTGTTGATAACCTTAATATGTTTTCAATGACTTTTGTCATTTTGCCGTTGTGACAAGCCTTGTTGTTGCTCGCAACAATTCACGACGCAGATTTCTATCATCTGTAAGTCTCAAGATGTTCTTGCTCTTGTGCAACTTCCTAGCAGTTTTGTTAGGTGGTGGGATTTCTGCAACAAAATTTTCATCCCCAAACGAACTCAAGCTTCATAGATATTCAGCACAGAACCTTCTCTCTTTCTCCCTTCTCTTTCCATCCCTTTCAAACATACCTGTGGGTAGAGGTAGTGTTATTGGAACAGCCTACTTGACTGCTGGAATATTTTCCACTCAGATCCATTGACTTCTAACTCATGTTTTCATTGGATCAACACCTTTTGAGACCAGTTAAAGCTGGTTGTATTTGAAAACTTGGAGACTATGTGTCACCCTGCTATCTTTTCTGGATTTCACCTCTAGAAGGCAGTGATGATATGTCTAAATAAAATCACCCAAATGGAGTGCATAGCTCCATTTCCCTCTTTACTGTGATTCCTTTACCAATTAACCTCTGTACACCGTTAGATGCATCCCATAGAAACAGCGTGATTTTAGGGTGTGTTTAAGGCAAATATTGTAAAGGAGGTAGAAATTACCATTTTTTCTGAAGGAGAAGAATTTTCACTGCTTTCGTTGTAGATTTTTTTAATTTATTTTATTTTATTTTTAATGTAATGACCTAGAAAAAAAAAAAGTAAAATGTGTGCTGGTGTAAGGCTGATCTGGGCTGGCTGAGCTAATCTTCCTAACAGTTCCTGCTAAACCCACTGTCTTGTTAGGAGCTGGCAAAGGTGGTTTGAAGCCTGCAGTTCATCCCACCATGGTCTCTAGTTTGGTCACTGTAAGTACTGATTTCTTTGGGTTCTGTCCTGCTGTCTTCCATCCCTCTATACATCTTGCACTGGCTGGGGAAGAAGCAACATAGAAGCACAACAAGGGCTGACTGACCAGAAGAGAAGCAGAAGAGAGATGTTGGGCTCCTCATGCAGCTTTTCTCATTATGCCTATTTCTTATGTACTTTTTTTCCCCCTTCTGTTTTACCATTGCCCCTAGGGCTAAAGAAAAGTTGACAGATAGATAGGATTGCATCCCCTGCTCTGTGATAAGAAACCTTTTAATTTGCCCAGAACTGGAGTCCTGAAAGGAAAATGAAAAATAGCTACATTGGTTGGGAGTAAGAAAAAGAAAATAAGATCAGTTCAGAGAGGTAGGAATTGCCATCTCCTGCTTACTGAATATTGCCATCCCTTGTTGAATAACCTCATAAAACTTGTGATGTTTGTGGATTTTGAGTCGTGGCTGCTGGAATCAAGAGGTTGAATGAGATTCTCAGCTTCTTATTTGTTTTTGTTTTTTTAAACTAGCTTTTTTAGCTCTCTTGATCCTGGAAGAAAACAACATCCCTTGAAAATATGAAGCCTCGAGGGTCCAGATGAGAAAACAGATGAAAAAACCTCCAAATACTTTTGGGTTGGTTAAGTTTTATTATTTTGAAGCCTATATCGTTCTGTTCTAGGGCCACACACAACACTTCTAAATATTTAAAGTTGGCAGCACTTGTGCTTTTCATGCAGAGGCTTTTACAGAGTGTGTGAATGTTAGCAGCCCTGGTGAGCAGGGGGTTGTGGGGATGGTACTGCAAGCAGCGCCTCAGAGGCCTGCGGGCTTTGTGCGCGAGGCCGCACGCGGCCCCTGCCTCGCAGAGTTCCTGAGGTAGCCAGAGGAGTCTAACGCAGGTTATTTATCCTTTCTGAGCTTCGGTTGTCTGTCCCTAAGGAGGGAGGAAGTAAATCACCTGCGAAGCCTAGCAAAGAGGTGGGACTTTAAATCGAGTTTGCGGCAGTTATTTCTGTGGCGCCCCTACAGAGTCGTGGCATGTCCGCGGAAGAAGCGGGGAGGTCCTTAGCAGTGCAGCGGTACCTCGTAATGATTTGAGACAGGAAATGCAGACAGATGTTGCACAGGGTAGAGCAGGAGTGAGAACAGCTCCTACAAACACAGAAAAACAGGGGCTGCAACGAAGCCAATCACAGACGCTCCTCCTGACCATGGTGGTTGTGTTGTTGTTCTCTCTGCTTTTAAAACAATATGCAAGGAACCATCCAATATCCTAGGGCTTTTGTTTATCTAGATTTTTATGAGGAAAAAATGTTAGAGGAGAAAGAAATGAGAGGGGAAGCACAAGCATTCCTTCCAACCAGAAAGTCATGAGTTTTGATTCAGTCTAATTACACAAGTGATATTTTTATAACCTCTGTGAAGCCTCCTTACTTTCTTGGTGTGTCTCCATTGTTTATGTGAGAGTGGCCAGGTAGCCAAGGCAAAGTAATGTCTCGAGAAAAGTTCCTTTGGCCTTGCAATATGCTGCATTCTCTTTTTGGCTTCATAAACAAGACTGTTTTCGGGATTTCAGACCTCTCAGGTTCTTTTGTTGCCTCTTCCTCTAAACTGGAGTTATTCATATTCTGCCCAGTCCTGAGCCATGTTGGCAGCTTCATAGCATCCTTTAAATGCGCACAAAGTAATACATGATGGGGCTAGATCTCCAGTAAATTAAATTGCCGTAGCTTGTGTGGGTCTCTCCACTGACTAATAAGGGCTGCTCCGGCCTAACCTTGGTTTTCCTTAGAGTGCGCATATGGACCCTCTGTGCAGATGGTCAGGCTGTCCATCAGGCTGCATGGTAGAGGAGAGGTGTGAGGGGTGAGAGCTGAACGGCGCTCTCCTGGGGTAGATTCTGGTTTCCACACATCTCACTGAGAGCTGCAGAGATGCAGTTGTGGCTGCCCCAGCTCTTTGGTGATGTTTTTACCTCTTCACAAGGGGCAGGTGAATTTGTAGTGCAGGGGTCCAGCAAGCTGGAGCTATGTTTAGTCATCCAAGGGCTGTGTTGCTCTGCAGCAATGCTGGGAAGGTTTTAGGCATCTGCTTATGAGCGCCAGATGTTGCTCATCCCTTTAGGTAGCCAGCGTTGCTCCCACAGACTGCCTACTGCTAGCATGCGGTGGCTGATAGAAAGGATAGGCAAAAGCTTAAACTTTGTAGAGAGATCCCTGTGACCATTTTGAGTTGCTTTCTGTGGAGATGTTTATTGATGCGGTGGCTGATAGGAAGGGTAGGCAAAAGCTTAAACTTTGTAGAGAAGATCCCTGTGACCATTTTGAGTTGCTTCTTATTTGAGATGAGCAATATCCTCGTTCACATGGCAGCAGGATGAGTCTTTTGTAGAGAAACTGCCATCCGGAGGTGGGGGAGGATAGCATCTGCTTCGGGGTTTCTGTGCCGTTATGTGTCCATGTCCCCTTTGCCTATCTGTACTGAAACACAGAAATTTTGTGGCAAGACAAGTTCATGGTGTATATCTTCTATGAAGAGCAGTGTCGATCCCTAGGAGGAAGATGATACCCAATTCATTGGCCAAGTATATGGTATTAGAAAGTGAAAGACCCCCTTATCTTCAGCTATCAGTCAAAGTAGTCTGTAGTCTAAGGCAAATGATAGTTCCTGCTCAGTCTTATGTGAGCATCTGTAGTTCTCAGCTTGGTTGCAGACTGGCCTCCCTTAAATTATCACAGGCGTTGGCTGGGCTTCATTCGTTTCTCCTTGTGCTCTGATTAATCTGAATCATTAATCCTTTTGGACTTAAATGCTATGCTGATTCTCAGCCAAAATCCTGAAACAGTGAGTCCCACAGTTTAACCAGGTCTTGAGATTCACACCCATTGCTTGGATGTTTTCCTGAGCTTTTGCCACGAGCATCCCAAGTACACCGCCTCCGTAGGACAACAACATGGTATGAGGGCCCATAGCCCAGGTTACATCTGCGGTATGATGCCGTGAGGGTCATGTCTCCTCTCTGCTTTTCCATCTATATATGCCTTTGCAGACTGCAAAGTTTTAAATAAGTCTTCAAAAAATGTCTCTGGCTTTGGTTGTTCAGTAAGTAATGTAATGTAATGCCAGTAATAATTGTGAATGCTGGTTGTCTCTCACTTGCTGTGCTTAAGATGTGGCCTATTTCATTTATAAAAAAAGATCTCCTCAGGTGTGTATCAGTGCTTGTTTAATCGTTTCCTCAGTTATTTGAGCACCATGATCACTTTGTCTGTGTGCTGCTCGGACCTTCTCAATGAGGTAACTACAGTACTTCTGAGAGATTTGAGGAGTCCAAAGGTAAATAGGACTCCTGTGCATGGATCTGAACCACGCACAGACCCTTGGGCTGCTCTGAACAGCAGTACCGGACATTAATCCCACAGCGAGCCTCTGTGCCCCTTCCATCCTTGTGCGAAATGAAAATGAGCTCTCAGCTGATGAGTGATTAGCATTGGTCTCTCACAGGGGGTCTGTCAGCTACGGTTGAAGACTTCTGAACTCTTCTCACATCTACTGATGTTTCTCCATGTGTTTATGATGGTCTGTCATCCATACATTGCAAGTTTGGAACAAGCGGTACTAAGTGTCATCTTGGGTGGTGGTTTGGATGATGTGGAAATAAGTGGATGTTCTCTAAGTATAATTTAGTCAGGGGACTGCCTGAGGAATGACCTGAAGCTTTTGGCAGAGCCATGGTGGCCAGTGAAGGATGGGCTAGGAAAGAGAGAAGAATGAAGAAGAAAAGAGAAAATACATGGTTCAAGTTTCAAAAATGGTGTTTTTTTGTGAAAAAAAAAGGCAAGGGCTGAATCAGAGCTATGGGAGAAAGACCCACCTAGGAGAAGGAGTGTTCACCTTGAGGAGTCCAGGAACAGGAATATCTGATTTGAGATAGGCCATGGTAGGAAGAGATGGAAAGATGGTATGAGTCAGGGGGTGAGGAGAGCCAAATTCAGCACTGCTTTTAAACAGAGGAAACTCCACTGACATCTTATAGCTTCAGGCAAGTACCAGCAAAAACATCTGGGCTGGATCTGCTTGGGGGCCATTGGCTTCGGCAGTACCACACCAGTTTTATGCACGTGAAAGGTTTGGCCCTTTGTTTGTTTTCCTGCCTTCAGTACGGGATGTTTCGGGGGTCCTATGGAGGTCTCGAGCTGACTTGGTGGGAGTCAAGGCAGAGGGTTTCCTGGTAAATGAGAAAAACACCGTCCTTCCATCCCGCTTCATCTGCCTGGGATTTCCGACTGAAAGGCACTGACTAATTCCATCTGGCAGGCTGACCACGCTTCAAAGACTGCAAATCCTGCGACTTTTAACTTACAAACAAAACCATGCATAAAAAAAAATGAAGGGGGTTGGGGGGAAACAGCTATCCCTAGGGACAGTCTCTGTGAAATCCAAAACAAGGTCTCAGCGCCTGCCCTGCTGCTCCGGCTGACGCCAATGTTTTTTCTGCCCCTTTTAAAACTAAACTGGAGTGTTCCCGACTCCTCCGTTTGACACCTCCAGCTCCCTTATTCCCCTCTGTGAGTGGGGCCGGGGGGAGGAGATTGGAAGGAAAAGGCCAGAGCAGAGGAGGAAAGAAATGACTGGTATTGATCCACCAGGGCTGGCCAGACTACAAGAAATTCCGGTTCGTGAAAAATGTTGCGGTTTAGAACATTTGTTTTCGTTCCACGGTGGGATGAAACCAAGACGTTCTGCAAGAGGAGGGGGGAGAAGAAGAAAAATGATTCTTTTTTTAATTTTAATTTTTATGTTTTTATCGAGGAGGAACAGCTTCCCTGCGGCATGAGTACCCGCACCATGGGGCCGGGGAATCGGTCTCCTTCTGTCAGCCTCTCACATTGACGCTGTTCTCCTTTAGTACAGGAAGAGCAAGGCTGCAGCCTCCATGGGGATGAGGTGAGATGGGGTTTGGGGTTCTCACTGCCTCCTAATGGTAGCATCATGGACAGCTGGTGACAGAAAGACAAAGCAGATTCACCACTGAGTCTTTGTAGAGGCTCTTCGCCTCCTCCCGCCTCCAGCTCAGCAGACATGTAGGGCAGAATCTAGGGGAGCTCTTTAGGGCCAGGATTTATTGCTACGATGCTCAGGACAGCTTGGCAGCAAAATTCAGCGGGTGCTCACCCTCATGACAGCTATTGCATTGTGGAGCTCTTTTTACCTGCTAAGTGAGGCAACAAGTTCCCCAACATGGGTATGAGAGGCCAGATCCACAGCGGCTGGGAGATGAAGAGGCCCTGACTTCAACAATATGAAGTTGGTAGACTCTGAGTCAGAAATTGTGCATGGGGGTGTTTGGAGTGTTTAAAAAAATGTCTTAAATATGTTGCTTTTCCCTCAAAAAAAATGAATGTTGGCTTTTCCCACAGCACGCTCGTCTTGGGTAATGGGAATTCCTTGCATGGAAGTGTAGGAGGAGGTGAAAACCCACTGGAAGGCTTGAAGATGTCAGACATTAGGGCACAGATGTAGCGCATTCCTACAGCATGGTGAAGGGAGATCTGAGGTTGTCTTTAGGTGAGTAAACAGTGTCTTCTGTTGAAGAGATGGTTATGACATTCCTTGGTGGTGGCTATATCTTGCAGTTTGAGCAGGGTAGTGGTGAGCTAGGCTTTTTCTATCTATCTCGAAGTCAGTGTGCTAATTGGTCAGTAAAACTGGGAATGGGATGTGAGATCCTGCTTCACCGTCTCCCAAGCCAGCCTCTTGGCAGCTCTGCTTTGGCCTTGGGCTCAGGTTCCTGAAGTGGGCTGGGAGCAGTGTCATCTGCAGGCACCCTCATGCTGCACGTGCAAGTTCTTGGTCGGCTTCAAAACTGCATCCTGTGCATTTGCATGTGCGGCCCAGACTCCAGCTGGCCGGCTTGTCCCAGTGTCTGAAGAATCGCTGTGGAATCCAGGCACCTGAGTCCCCCCTGCCCAAAAACCAACCCAGGTCCCATCACCGGCTGATGTCATGGGTATGGAAAGTTATGGAGTGCTCTAACTGGGAACACTTGGGAGCTGCCTTGTCCGTTTTCCAGGAGGTAAAAATCCTTTTGGATGCCTTTAAGAAACTACATGGGGAAAAGAGGTGTGGGGGGAAAAGCGTCTGCCATGACTCAAAGGGTTTCTCCAGGGGGCTGTGGGATTGCAGGGAGGGGGATGAGGTGGAAGAGTGCGGGTGCTATAGGCAGGCCTATGTACCACTAAGCCACAGGCATGAGGTTTTGGAGCTCACAGGCCTAGACGTACAATGGGACCTTCATCAACTCTTTCCAAGGCAGGAGGCTTGCAATAAAACCTGAAGTGCCTGGTATTTTAATTGTCAAAGGCCACCTCTTCTACAGTGAGTGCTTTGGAGCAGCCAAAGAGGACAGAGCCTAGGCTGCCATGAGAAGGCTGCTGACAGACCACGTTTATTCCTCTAAGAGGGATTTTTTGGCAGGGACTATATTCAAAGTTTTCTCACTGGCTATAAGTCTATCAAGCTGGTGGGTCCCCCCTTCCCACTGCTTTCATGCAATGTAGCACTCGGGACTCAGCCACAAGCCAGTTGCCCTCATGCTGTTATCATGAGGCAGAAGTCACTCAAAGTCACCATGGGCCAGAAACACGGGGTTGCCTGGCCTCTTCAAACTCTTCCTCAGTGTCTTGAGTTGAGTGACTTGTTCTAGAGGGCTCCCTAGCAAAAGGGACTGATAACAGCTGCTGCTGTTGGGCTGAGGAGGGTGGGAGCTGAGTCTTGGCTGCAAGAACAACTTGTAGGCAGCTGCTCTTGAAGGTCAGGACTGTCTCTACTTGATGAGGCATGTGTAGAGCAGTCTTTCATAGCCTGGTAACATCCAGAAGACCCCAGCATGTTGTCAGCTTCTCAGGTAGTGTACAGCTTATTCTATTCTGTTTCAGTACTTCCAACAAGAGGTGGATAGTGGCTGTTCCCAGCAGCTTCTCCTGATGTGTGGCTGTTCCCAGCCTGAAGACATGGGTGCCGCTCAGTTGCTGTGGCTTGGTGTTTTACTGCTGTATCCCAGGTGCCACCCTCATGTGCAAAATGGCACTAAAGGGGCTCTTTTTTGCTCATTAACCCTCTTGCATTAACTTTATTAGTAGGTTTCCTCACCTGGCCTGTCCCCTCTGTTGCAGATGGGTCAAAGTGCTGCAAAACAATGGCAAAGCAGTATCTGGCAAATCTATCGCTGCAAAAATATCTGAAGTTGAGCCTGGAAATCTCTCCACATCCAGTGAAGCTAAAGGCAGGGATGTGACTGCAACACTGCATTTCATTACTTATTGTCACTAGGCATGCATTCAATGTTATATTGACTCAGCTCGAGCCTGAGGGTGTAGAGAAGGGGGCAGGGGGATGTTGTTCCCTTGGTCTTACTATCTTTTATTTTTGTACAAGAAACAGCTCACTGTTCTCCCTGTGCCCAAGGACACAGATGCTCTCTGCATCTCTGCAGGCTACATTGGAAGGAGTCGCTGTGCTCTGTTTTAAATACTTGACAACCCCCTCATTAATTATCGAAAAGCCTGCCTGGTAAATCAGCATAGTCTGGAGCCTGCAGAATGTTACTGTGAGTGATACGTATCTGTATATTCTATAGCGCTGGAAGATTTGTTGAATCTTGTGAAGTTCTTGGCTTCAGAAAGTCTCTTTTCAGGCACATTTTTTCCTTGTAACTGAATTCCAAGTTCATTAGTGACTTCCCCTCCTCCTTTCCTCTCTCCTCTCAAAAGGGACAATCATTTTAAAAACAAAGGCAGGCAACCTTCTCAACACCAGAGTCTCTGCTCTAAGGCAAAACAGAGGTGATACTACGTGGACAGAGGACCACTTCAAACTCACGGCAAGGTAGAGTGGCCTCCTTGTATCTTGTTTTAGGTGTAGAGGAGGAGCCTAGTACCTCTTGAAGTCATTCGACATTTCCTAGCATAAGACCATGTATTCAATTGCTTATGTCTTTGCCAATCTGCAGATCTTCTTACTGAGATTTTTGGGTGCCATGTGTGTGATTCAAACTGCATTTTTCTTGGGATTTCAGCTGAAATGGCTCAGCCATTTCTAAGAATGAGATTAGGAGAAAACACCAGCTTTTCCTCTCATGTTTGTAGAGGAAAAAAAAAAAGGACCAGAAACAAGGAAAAAAAAAAGTATCACATTGAAGCACTCCCATGATTTTCTTCTTATGAGTGAAAAGGAGGTTTGACCGATGAACCACGGGGAGTTGGAGTTTGCCTACTTAATCCTGTCTGTTTGTTAGGTATTGGTTTTATGTGATTTGTCTGAGATCCTCCATCCTCTCTGTAGAAAGATGGGTGTCTTCAGTCAGCTCCTTCTAATGCAGATATCCAATAGAGGTGAGATGGATTGCACTCTGGAGATTGATGATGGAAGTAGTTTAGACAACTTGTTTAAAGTAGATGCCTTTTTTTGCAGACAGATGAGTTCAACCCTCTAAGGCTGAAGAAGAACCTGCTGTTTTTCCTGTGAAAAGAGAGATGTATGTTGTAGGGGTTTAAAAAAAAAAAAAGATGTCTGAGTTTGCTTGTGGTAGCGAGGGTATGGTAGATTATCTCATGGATCCATTGGAACTGTCCATGTTTGTGCTGCTTATCCTCAAAGCAACTGGGTATATTTTATCCATGAACCTTCCTAACGACTGTCATGGGTACTATGATGCTAGAGAGGAGACAAAAAGACAATCTGTCTTTCCTGTGGTCTCAGCGGTGGCAGTTCTGCTAGTGTCTAGGAGGTAAGGAGGAGATTTGCAACCAGACATCAAATGGCTAGACTTGGTGCAGAAGGCAGCAAAGGGAATAAATAGAGACAGGAAGGCTGGCATGAGGAGACAAGGGAAAGGTGGGAACTGGCAGCTGCTCTGTGGACTCAAATGCTGGAGGCTGATGGGAAAGAGGTGGCTGAAGGAACTAGAAGGATGGGAAGGCAAAACTGAATGGGCCGTGTAGATGTGAGCAGGATAAGCTGCTGGGAAGATTAGTGAGGCAAATAGCATCCGGGTGGTGGACAGGTTCAGAATTCCAGAAGGAATCGGGAGGATGGGACCTTGGTTAAGGAGGTAGCAGCACAGAAGGAGGCAGAACAAGGACGGGCTGTGGGAGACAGGTAGAAAAATTCGGGCTTGGATGGAGACCAGGGCAGAATGATCTGGGGTGTCCTGTGGAAAAAACTGCCTGTGTCACAACAACCGTGTTCAGGGGAACCAGTTACTGTATGCGAATAACCTGGATTCTGGCACTTATCAGACTGCTAGCTCTTGGCATATAACATCCTTTGTGGGTGTAATACTGTATAGACTGAATGTATTTTTTCAACAGGATTTTTCTCTCTGCTCTATTTCTTGTGCTAACCTTTCCTTGGTGTTTTTTTTCTCTACTGCATTTTCCAGCCTTTCATGTGCAAACTTCAGGCCCAAGAAGGTTTATGCTGAGCTCTCATACAAATGCTATTCAAGTGTTTGAAATATTGAGCAAAATGTATTCATCTTTCACTAGTCGGAGTAAAAACAAATAAGAAAATGGTTTCCAGAAAATATACCTGAGGAATATTCTGAGGATAGCCTATCCTTTGTTTACCAGGATATAGTTGTTCCCTTCTGGCTGCCAACAGACATTGAGTGTCTGCATTGTGCCTGGAACTTTGTGTGATAATCTAGGGAAGAGTTAAAATTAAGGCCCTTCATCAGCAGAAGATCTGGCCCCGATTTCCTAGTTCAAGGATCTGTTAGCAAGACCAAGAGCAGTCATAATGTCCAAGGTACAGCTTGACTTTAAACACCTGCTTAAATGTTTTTGTACTTTCAGCTGCTGGGAAAAGTGTTTCATTCTCAGCAGGAATTCCTGGTTGAGACTGTAGTTTAGGCACTTTACAGGAGGTTAAATTAAATGGGCCTTTTGCTGCCTCTGGCCTGAAAGTCAATAACTTGATCGTGGTCTTTATCTTGCACCGCGTTTCAAACCCGAGTCCGTTTTGCGTGTACTTCTTGGACAATATTGCCTTTCTACGTGCTTTCTGTTCCGTGACCCTCTGGCAGAATATCCTGCCCCCATTATTCATACTGACACTGTTTGTAACGTACAGCACTAACCTGTGGGATCCAGCTTTTAAAGTCTCCTAAGGCTGTAAAAGAAAAGGAGCTATATGCAAGCACATGTGCACACGTACACTTTTCATGTGTTTTCACACATTCTCCGTAAATGGACATATTTATACATGCTCACCTGCACGCACATTTTTTTGAATATTTACTTCACATCCTACTGGATAAAAACCTGAGAAGGGAAAATGTGTCCAAAAGCATAATGGAGCTTTTCAGAGCATTTTATTTGGAGCTTCAGCTTTCAATTGCTTTCCAGTGGGAAGGGAAGAGGAAAGAAGAAGGGAAGGGAAGGAAAGGAAAAAGAGAAGGTAAAATGAGAAGGGAAGAGAAAAGGAGAGTAGGAGAGAAGGGAAAGAAAAGGGGGAAAATTAAAAAAGGAAAGAAAAGAAGGAAAGAAAGGAGAAAGGAAGGTATAGATACCAATGCAGCCAGAGTTTTTATACCTTAAAATTTGAGATGTCCA
Source organism: Tinamus guttatus (assembly GCF_000705375.1). The sequence continues at coordinate 381,438 of NW_010583639.1, forward strand.
AAAGTTCTTGACTTGCCTTCCTTGTTTCAGAAGCATAGCACAATAACACACTGTGTTTTGTTTAAAACATGGCAATTTGACTTCAATCTTATGTTTCAGGGAAAGGTTTCGCAATGATGCTGAGGAAGGATGGCTAAAAGATTTTGCTCTTCCCCTTTACTATCTCCTTCCCCCCAGCCTTTTGGCATGCTTGGAATCAAAGCTGCTTGCTTCTGAAATACTGTAACATTACTGCTTTGATGGAGTTAGATTTGATTTAAAGCTTCATCAGTAAAAAAAGAAAATCCTCAAATCCACCGAGACAGGATACTAGTATTTATAATAAAGTGGGTTTATAGACTGAATGGTTTGACATCTCATATACAGATTGATGGAAGTGCCTGCTGCAGAGTAGCCTGCAAGGGGTAAGTCATCACGTGGTGTTCTGACTCATTCAGATGGATTTTTCTTTCTTTTTTTTTCTTTCTTTCTTTCTTTTTTTTTTCATTTTGTTTTGAAGGGGCAGTGTCAAGTGTTCCAGTGCAGGGTCTGGTGCACTAATGGAATAAACATTATTGTGGACATGTTGGCAAACTGTCAGTTTGACTTGGCTCTGTTAGTCTCCAAAGAGTTATATTATTGGTTATTTATGAGTATTCGGATGACCTTTGAGCAGTGGGGAAAATGTTTATGAATCTAAAAGGCTTCACAAACTTTAGCACAAAAGCTTGTTTTGTCCAAAAAAATGTGAACTGTAAGTGACTTCTTCATTATTCAGCCTTGCTTATTCTCTTGCTTTAAAAGCCTTTGGTCATCCAGTCGAGGTGCAGAATCAAACCATGTAGTGTAGATGAGCAGTCACATGCTGCGAACAGCAAAAAGTGAAAATCAAAGCCAAAAGCATGTGAGTAACTCCTAGAGAGCAGCTGGTTTTGTTCAATGGGCTGGTGAAGGCTGAGTTGTTCAGGGAAGTCAAAGGGAGTTAGGTACTGCTGACCCGTTGCATTTGTGGACTTCCTTACCCTCAAGGGCATACTTTTGCAAGTTGTAGATTCACTTGGGAAAAATTAGGATCAGTTTGTGAACAATTTGTAAGTGGAATTAAAAAAACCCAGCCAGCGGCTGAATTTCCAATCAGTCTTACTGATAATGAATAACTTCTGCAGTTCTGCTTTTTGAAACAAACTTTGGGCTGTCCAGTTTTTGTATGTTATTTCAGGAAATTGAAAATACATGGGGGAAAAAACCTCTCATTCTGTTTTGGTTGAGAGTCATAAAATTTATTTTTCTTCTATCTTTATTTTTTCAGTGCTCTCTACATGTCAGTTACTAATGTCCCAGCATGATTCGAGAGTTGCAGGATCAGTATTTCATCCAGAAAAAGGGCTGCCCAGAACCGATCGCTGCATCTTACCTGCAAAAAGGCCATCTCTTGTTTACATGTTCTCTTAGTGTGAAGTTATGCTTTCTTTACCCATCGTTGGCAAAGCCTAGAGAATGCCACACTGGGGATTTGTAATGTTTTGTGTGTCACTCCCCCAGTGAAAGCCAAGCAGAGCTGGCTATTTAACTTCCTTGAACTTGAGTTCAGCTCCCAGAATAAATCAGAGCAGCCGAAAGCATATTATAAATTACTGCCAGTTCCTGGTGACTCCTGGGGAGCTAGGCAAGGATCAAAGGGAAATGCAAAAAGTGCAGCCCGCAACCTCTTTCCTTTTCTGTGGCTGATAGTAAGTGTAGGTATTGCTGCAGTGGCTCTGTGCCATTTTGGATCCTTTTCCTTGGGAGGATTGTCCACCTATGGTGTGAGACAGCATCTCCTGGCTGTTTCGTACTGTGCGTCTCTTGTTACAACACTCCGCATCTAAATTTCCGAAGATGGGCTGCAGAGTTCAAGCAGTGCTAATCCTGTTTAAGGCACTCTTGGGTCCTGTTTGTGGCCTGCAGTATTTAACAGTGTTTCCTAGGGCAGAATGGATTTTATACTGGTTATACCAGTCTAAGTCACGACAAACCTGTTCTCCTTGAGGAGCCATTTGGTGGGACAGTAGTAGGAGCGAGAGTAGATTCTGGCCTGATAGCCCTGCTTACCAGGGCTCAGCTGCAGTGTTAATGGAAATTGTACAGTCTACTAGCTCAGAGACTAAGAGGATAAAGGGTACGTGTTCTTGTCATGCATGGCATAGCTTGGTTGGCCGTAGCTTGGAATAGGGGAAGGAGAAACACAGTTTTTGGATGAATATTCTAACCTTACTATTCTTATGCATGTATTTAAATACACATAAATGTGCTTGAGTTTTTCTCCCTTCTCTTTGGAGAGTATCCCTCTTCAAAAACTTACAGCAGATCCATGTCCCTTCTAGGTGCTTGTGGCCATATGATTAGAGCAACTGGTGACCCGTTGTCAGAAAGATGCAATATAATTTATTGGGGAGGAAGCCAGTGATTGCAGTTTTCAGTTATGGAGTAGTCTTCCCATATTTAGTGGTTTTTCTCCAAAGGTTAAACTCCTGAATTCATGTGATTTATATGGGACCTGTAAGGTCAAGTTAAAAAATGCCCTTATGCATGCAGCGTTTGATGGCATAAATCTTAAAACCTCAGAAAAACAGATGGCAGAAAGAAGGTCTTTCTGTTGGGGTTTATAATAATAATAGAATTGTGATTATGGAAAGTCAGTCTCTCAATATTTTGAGTGTGTCTCACAATTTTTGGGTGCATGGGGTTGGCAACCCTGCCCAGGCAGCTATAAAATGCTGGGAACACTCCCTCAAACACCCCTTGCTATAGGCAACGTAATAAAACTAGAAATATAGTCCTCATTGCTAATTCATAGCAGGATTCAAACTCCTTTCAGAAGAGCCCCCTTTCAGTTGTGCTGGGTCACGCTTTCTACGTGGGAAGTTCACTATGGCGCTCCTTGGGCATCAGCACGGCTTGTTTTGTCTGACTTTTAATGACTCGTCCACTGCCTGCCGTGTGGGTGTCCCAATAAGCTCCACGAACCCACGTAAAGGAAATGAAGTGCGAGATAAAAGAGAGGGAAGACCCTGTGTGCCCGCAGAAGGGGGCTGTGGGAAGGAGGCAGGTGCCGCGTGCCTCAGGCCGCTCCTGCGGGAAGCGGGCCCGAGCGGAGCGCTTTGCCCACATGGAGAGATGTGTTGTGCTGAGGGGAAAGGGGGGACGTGCCGACGGGAAGGAGGGAGGCCAGGGTGTCTGTGCAGGATTTCTAGGGCTGCCCGGGCTCCCCACAGCCTCCTCTGGGGGCAGGTGGTCCTCACAGCCCTCTGCTGGCCTCTGGCCACCCATGGCTGGACTGCACCTGTGACAGGGCTGAGCTCAGGCACTGGCTTCATGAGGCAGTACGGAGGAACGGAGCAAACAGCCTGATGGGTGTTGACTGTGTGTTGGGCCTAGTGGCGTAGGTCACTGCCGTTACCTTGTGTGAAAGGTTCCATCTTTCCCAGTGGCTGTTCCCACCTTGGTGTGACAGCACCTCTGGTGGCACGGGGGAACAGAAGCTGCAGTGTGCCCTGAGCAAGAGCACACGGCACCCACCCGACATTCCCTCTGCTCGTGAGGCTGTTCCTGGGCTGTGCGCCTGCCGTTGGCTTCTGCAGTGCCTCTGCCACATTGCTGACGTGGTGTCCTCTCTGCTAGCCACCTGAGAGGGCAAAGAGCTGTGCTGTAAACTTGTGGCATGGTGGAAATTGCATGAAAAGGGTTTCTCTTTCCAGGCTGTTCTTAAGGCTTTTACTGTGTCAGAGGGGCAGAAATAGTGGCCCAGGCAGAACTGCGGCTCTTTCAAAGTTTACCTGCTGGTAGCTACCCTAGAGAGCCCAGGAGGAAGCAACTGCTTGCTCCCCTTCAGCTGTTCTGTAATGTTCTTTATAATAAATACGTTAAGTAGCTGGTTTCTTGGAGCCGTGACACGAGAATTGTTTAACTTGAGGAAGCCGGTGATGTCCTGTTACAGCATTTGGGGTGCTGCTGTAGCATGAGTATGGCTTTGCTGCATGTTACATGGACACCAGCGAAGGTCTCCTGGCTTGAACCTCCTATAACTGTGTGATCATTTAGGCAAATACTTTTTGAAAGTTAAAATCCGGAATTAAAAACACTGGCTGGAAGGTGTCAGGACACTAGATTTGCAAAGGTGTGTTGTAGCTTTGCAAGCTTCCTCTTCCAGATCACCTTGCATGCAGCCCTAAAACAGTGGAAGAGAGAGGTTTCTTTTACAGCAGCTTGACATTCATATACAGCAGCTGAGAAAGCGATCTGTCTTGTTTACAAGCAAGGAAGGGATTTGTGTATGCATGTGTCTGACTAAATGCTGGCTAATGCATCTATTTGACTGCTTGGAGGGTCCATCTTTGTACAACATGTTTCTCAGACATAACTCTGCTTTTTATTAGAACAAACTGGCAGCAAAGGAGATGGGGGTGGTGTGTTATGCGTTACTGGGGCAAGAGAAGGGAGCTCTGGTGGCAATTCCTACTTTAATCAAAACCAGCTTCAGAATAGGCAGAAAGACCTTGATAAACCTTTCCTTCCTGTGGAGGCTCTGCAAACAGCCCTCCCCTTGGATCAAGCCCCAGGTGCTGTTGTAATGGAGTTCTGGAGACTGTTGCCCCCCTGCCCCAGATAGCTAGCTTCATGTTTCACCACTAGGAGCAATGCTGAGGAAAATTTTATCTCGCCCTGCCTTTGATGTTTGAACTCCAGAGCCACAGGTTTGTTATTTCAGTATTTCTTGATGTAGTTTTCTGCTTATGAAATTTTGGAGAACTGCAAGTCAGGCCTGCATAGACTCCCATCAGTAAGCTTAGCACTGCATGCATCTTTAGATCCTTATGGCCAGAAACAACCAACAAAGTCATTTTGCCTGACATAGAGTAGCAAGGCAAAATCCTGGAGGGGTCGGTCATTCTCCCCGCTGGTGCTACCATTCCTCCTGGATATCTGCACAGCTGGGCCAGATCAAAAGCTTTTTGGGATCCTACTGGAAGGCTGCTGGGCCATGGGATGCTAAAGGGAGATGGGAAACGTGGCTGGGTGGGTGATTGCTGCAAAGGGGTCAGCATACACCGTTCTACCCGAGCATCAGCATGGTAAGGTCTTTTGACACGGCTGGCTTTTCCCAAGAGGTGCCATCTCCTTCACCCGCAGGCTTATTTCTTAAGCTCCTTCCAAAGTCTCTCCTTTTTTCTTTTCTTCCCTTCACAGCAGTGTTTCCCCTTCCCCTCCTTGGGAGCTCATTAAAGTTTAGAAACTGGTGCAGCGACTGTGTCTCTTCTCTGAGCTCAGGCAGGCAGTAGCCAGAGCAGGCAGGTGACCCGAGGAAAGGGGGGTAGAGTTGTTTAGTCTGGGATGCAATTAGTGGAGGCGAGCAGCAACTGGAGAGCATATTCAGGGGCTGAGGGAAGGGAAATCTATGTATTAAGATAGATCAGCTTGGGGGAATTGGTGGAACTAATTTTCCACCTCCCTTCCCCAATTAAGGAGAAAAATAGAAGCAACAGTGGTCAGTTTTTCACCTGTCCACCACTGCCCAGAGTTATCCATGCCTGGAGCACAACAGGATGTTGGGGAGGAAGGAAGCAGGCTGTTTTTCAGGAGAGCAGAGAGAGAAAGAGGAGCTTTTTTTTTCCTGGAAGGGAGCTGAAAGCAAACACATCTCTGAGGAAGGCTGTTGTGGAGAGGGGGAAGCATGGAGAAAGCCATCTCTTGTGGAGGGGAGGAGGCAAACTCCCACCCAGCTGCCATGGAGCGCTCTGACTTGCTCTTCCCTTGTTTTCTTCAATGAGAAATCAGGGTTAACAGCGCACACAGGGACAGCGTGGAGGGGAACAGCCCATTTGATGGAGTGAGACACTCATCCAAACCTGACAGCTGCCTAAAAGGCACTGTAGGAAGCCTGTTCAGTAAAGACAGCTGGGTGGAGAGAAGCAAAAACGAGCAGTAAAGAGACAGTGTGGCTGGAGTTTGGGAGGGGAGAAATCAGGAAAGCTGTGAGCTAATCCCAGCTCTGCCACTGGCCGCCTGTGGGATACTGGGTAAGTCACCTGCATGTTCTCCTTTGCCTGTCAGGAGAGCAAATTCTGTTCTGAGTTTAGGTGGGTGACTGGGCATAATGAGGCTTCTGGGCTTTGTAAAGTAGTCCATTAGTACCTACGAGGTAGTATCCATGAAGTTTGTGCTGCGCTGCAAACGCTAGCCTGCACTGGGGCTTTTGGCACCATCCTAGTATAAATAGCAATAACAGCATCCTCCTGTCCTTGGTCACATCAATGCATTAGGGGGAGGTTTCTAGAGTTGCTTGGCTGGAGATGCAGCCTCCAGGTTGCTGGAAGAAATGGGTTGTTGGACAGTGTAGCTAATGTGGATTTTAAGATGAATCCTGTGCCCTAAGGCTCAGGGTCACTTGAGGCCTCATCAGTTAAAATTGACGAATGGTTCCTGTCCACTGCAGTACCATTTTACCTGCTTCAGCATCTGGGCTCTGTCTAGTAATGAAAGTCCTGCATGTCTTTGACCTTGTATGCTCAAATCTGCTCCAAGTATGCTCCAAGTGGGTCCACATCAGTTGAAGCACAGATGGGTTCTGTCAGCCTTGCCTGAAGTGTGGATTTTACTGTTGTAACCTGAACCCAGGGATGTGTTGCACAGCTCGCCTGCTTTCCCAGAGCTCTGCTGTCTCTACTGGTGGGCTCACACGCACTGACGTTTCCTCCCACAGCGTTGCTCAACTGAGGTGTCTACCTGTGGTCCAGGTCCATGTGGCAGCTGAGTTCAAAGAGACTTTGCAGCCTGTTTTCCCTCCTCTGAGCTTGTGGAGTCCATGCTGACCTTCTGAGGAGTACCTCTGTGTGCTGGGAATGTGTGGGGCTCTCTAATTACCAAGGGACAGAGTGTTGAGGATCGTTTGGGGAATTAACTCCCATGACTGCAAAGGGTTTGCTGCCCCCCTATGGATTTGACCGGCGCGACTAAGGCCAGGGCACCAGGGTGGAGGAGGTGGTGGTTGGTAGAGCCAGCTCCATGACTGTGTTGCTTCCTTTCTGTTCAGGCTCTCGTTGTGCTCTTGTGCAGCTGATGGGCTGCAGTCTGGGCGCCCGTTCAACCAGTTGCATATATGGAGCAGAACAACAAGGTTTCCCCAAAGCAACTCCATCTGTGCAGGGCACTTGTTCCTCAGGACTCCCGTGGTCATGCTATGCTGAAGTTTGTGCCAAACCCAATACCCTCAATTTAAAAATAACATTTGGGTGCGATGGCTTCATTATTTACCTAGGAGCCAACATTGTCTCATAGGCAGAACCAGATGACTGGAAGTCTGGGGCGAGACATTCTCACATCTACCACTGTGTTGTGTACTAGCTCCTGCTGCCTCAGTTTCCCTGCTGGTGAAGCAAGGGTAAGGAAGCACAGCTCATGATAACTTAGGCATGGCTTAATTTCTTTAAGGAACTCAGTATGCACAAATCGTTTACTGCAGAGTTTACAAGGCTAATGCTAAAGCAGACCAAATACTTGTACTTCTTGGTTGGTGACAAATACTTGAAAGAAACAACTGGTGCAAAGGCCATCCTAGAAGGCATAAGATAGTGGCACTGATTTATTGCTGGCTCACCCATTCCCTCCAGAAAATAAATTGTTCCCCTTCATTTGCAACACTGATGGCCCTGCCTATGCTTTTCCTTTCAATGGCAGATGAATTCTAAGCATCTCACTTCTTGACTCTGCACATTAAAGATGTCTTAACCCATGAAAGCAAATTTGATGGATAGAGAGTAGCCTTGTATGGTTTCGTCCTTTGACAAGAAGTGAAACTGTAGTGATTTACTTTGGCTGCTGAGAATCCCCAAACCCTGCCCATCATGGGCTAATATGAGCAGAGAGGCTGTAGCAGCACCATCACAAATTTCCAAGTGATGCGCCTGGGCAACCTAGCAATGCAAGTGTGAGGAATTTGGGTTTGCTGGAGGACTTTCTGGAGTTCTCTGATGGCTATTGGGAATGTCCTTCTACTGTAATCTGAAGGCATAAAGCTGTTATATTTTAATCGGTGTCAAATTTTCTATCAGCTGTCCATTATGCCCTGGAGTGCCGTGAATGTTACCAAGAAAAGGCTAGATTCATGTTAGGTTTAGATGCATGTGGTTCCACTGACAGTCTTGCAGCTAAGCTTGGCTTCTACCAACTGAGAAACTGTTTTGAGGACCTTAAAGCAGCCTGCCCAGAATTCCTCCCATCTGCATCATCTTGTGGTGACAGGTTTGCACTCCCAATTCCTTTTTGCAGAGGGTCAACAAATTCTGGGCCAGACAAAACCAGAATTTCTAGGATAGGTCAGCTCAGACCTTGACTCAGAGACAAATTCTCTAGACGTTTGGGACTTTGGTTTAGGCCATTCAGCAATAGAATGTGCCTATCCCGGAGCAAGCAGCAATGTTTGAAGTGGTATCGTGTCAGACACCCGACAGGCATCTAGCTGAAGACGAGACCAGCCTGCCCTATCCGTTCACTCTAGAGTTGACAAGCTGGGCAGGTCCCTGACATCAGACAAAGGATTCTTTATGAAGTACTTTTATTTTCTTCTTTGATTCTGGTCCTTTGTTTTTTCTTGTTACTGAAGCAGGAAAAAAAAAAAAGATGAAAAAAGAAATTCCAGAGTGAGCAGGAGACGGGGAGTAAAACTAGCTGGGGAATTTCCAAACAAGCATGTCAGTTACACTTAGGAGAGCTTGTTTTTGTTTACTATTTGTTTTGAATTTCCACTTTCTGCCCTCAGATCAAGCTCCAGGAGAAGGGGGAGCCTGGAATGAGGTCTTAGATGTCTTTGCAGCTCTTAAATGTTGTGAAAGGAACCTTGATGAAAGGCTGAAGCCGTGGGATGGATGACACCCAAAGTGAGGCGTGTGCAACACTTTCGATGTTTTTTCCTGCATAATCCTTGTTTCCAAAGAGTTTAACCCTCCTTGTGGTGGCTGGGAAAGGCAGTCGCAAGGGAAAGGTCAGTCTCTGTTAACCTCTTCAGTGCTGTGTTTCCAAATGCCAGTTGTCACCTACACTGTGGGAGGGCCCGAGCATGCTGTACTCCAAAACAGAGGATTCCCCCTCTTCTAAATGACATGTCTGAAATCCAAAACGCACAAAGAAAGTGCAGAAGTTCTCTGACTTCTGTTAAACAAAGGCTAAGCTGGATGATTTATAAGTGATGATTCAATCAGCTTTTAGCACACTAATGTCTAATTGGATCTAGGTATACTTAAAGTTAAGCACAAGCTTAAGTGCTTTAATAGGCTGAATGGAGAATTCAGGTGTCTGAAGGCATAAGCCAACTCTGGGAGTAATAAACAGCCTATGTGGGTAAAATTTATTCTTAATTACCACAGCAGAGAATTTTTGCATCTTGTTTTTTCACAGAGAGCTTTGTTTCTGTTCCTGATGATTGCTGGAACCAGGTTCCCCACATAGATGTCTCCCTGGTTGGGAGCCAGGTGGTTGTTCCAAGGTTCTCTGTCTTGTAAATACCTCCTAGAACATGGCACACCATTTCATCTGTATCTCATTACATAGAAAATGTGATTATTATTATTATGTATGGAGTTTTTAAAACAGTCTGGTGTCTCCAGGCTTCACCAAGGAACAGGCAATTTGTCTAAGATGCCATCATCTTCTTGACAGCTTCCATGGAGAAACCTAAGAAACATGAAAAATATATGTATGCATACTGTACGCAAGCAAAAGAGCCAAAATGAAGGCAGAGTGCATGTCAGGAAGTTATTTACAGTGGCTAAAGTTTGAAGTCTATTGAGACTGAAGTTAAAATATCAGCTGGGATCCCAGCCCAAGTTTGGTCACACACGGAACGCGTCAAAATGTGTTCAGGAAATGAGCAGAGGCCCTGCTGAGCAGAGCCAACTCTTCTGTGGCTGTTCCTTCCCGCCTAGAGCTCCAACAGAGAAAGAAAAACCCTGCAAACAAAATCAGAGTGGCCGAAGGGGACAAGTGCCATTGCAGGGCTGTGCCCTTCGAAGAGCCAGGCTGCTGCTAGGAAAGAGCACTTCAGGCAGCAAGGCTCTAGGGAGCAGAGGCTGGGAGGAAGTTTGCAGCAGCCCCAGTGTCTATCTTGCAAATTGCACATTATGGGCAATAAGAAGATCAGAGTGTGTTAAAACATGAAGCCACTCTTGCGACTGATGTGAATTGGTGCTTCTCCACTGATTTGGTGTTGGTAGAGACTTGATGAGGACCTGCTTTGCCGGCAATATCCTTTAGAGTCACTGAGACTAGCACGGATGATACAGTGGCAGGGGTGAGGGGAGTGCATGATCTCAAATGCCGCGCCACTAGCAACATGGGTCCAGGTGTGCTGAGCAATGTTTCAGAGCAGTTTTACTAAGATCTCTGGACACAGTGCCCTACCAGGGGCATTAGGGATGAAGCTGTGCAGAGCAATGCTATGTGATCTGGTGGGGAGCCCTGCACTCTGAAATGTGGCATTCCTCCTCCTGGGGCAACACTCGCATGGTCTGAGGAGCAGCAGCACCAGTGTGAGCATAACCCCGGTGTAGGCAGGGGGGTGACTCACTTCTCTAGAAGAGGCAACACTGTTTATTAATCACTGTTCCTTTGAAGTGGAAAAATGGAGAAAACATCTCATGGCCAACGTTGTGATTAACCACCTAATTGTTTTGCTGGTATGTTTGCTTAGGGGGTTTCCTTTGCTCTGTGTACATTAAGAAAGAGTTTCATATCCTACCGTTGTTGCAACCAGATGATAGTCATTAGCAAAGTACCAGACAGACCCATTGTATATTCCTGTTCTGTAGCTTTTCTATTATTATTATTTTATTTTATCCCTGGGTCCATCTCTGTTGAAGTGACTTCAGTGTTGGAGGGATAATGACAACTCTTCAGAGCAAAGTCTTCCTTTGTTCACAAAACACGCACAGAGTCTCTCAGTGCAACAGAATGAATTCCATTCCCTTGCCAACACATTTTTTCAGTCATCTTTTCCATCACAGAACATAGTGCCCATGGATGATGGAGAATGCCCCACTTTCACGCTGGGTGAAGGCCTCTCAAGCTGGGCTGCAAATGCCAAGTTCCCTTTCCTGCTCCCGTGCTCAGCATAGTTGAAATGCAGAATCACAGCCTCTCTTGCCGACTCTGAGCCCAGCTCGTGCCAAATATGGCTGGTCTGGAGCATAAGATTTTGGAGAGGATCAACATACCTAGCCCTAACAGTGCAACTGTCCCCTCTTTAGAGCATGGAAGTGTTTAAACAACGGCTTAAGCTTTGCTGATGTTCTGTGCCTCCTAGGCTTTGCCCATGGCATAATGTGGAATCTGTATCTGGGCCTAAGATTTGGAGCTTGGCAGAGGATATACAGGTGAATTTTATTTTGATCTGCAATATGGGTAAAAAGGAAAGAAGTTTTGCCTGCCTCGATACCTGTGAACATGGGAAAGCACAAGATGCAGTTATAGTCAGCCTCATTCCTGAACACTGAGATGCACCTCAAGCAGAGAGAAGTGCATCTTGGCAAGGTAAAACATTGTCAGTGGAAGACAACTGAGTCTGGAAATTTTGTCTAATCAGGAAGACTTCCCTAATTTATTCTAGGCCAGGTCGAAATAAATGTTCCATTTGAAGTAGAGTTCCAGCACAAACACATTTCAGTACCACTGCAAACCATTTTTGACTCTTTGCAGCAGAACAAAAGCAAATTTTAAATTGGAAAATAGTTTTAAACCAGTCGAGAATACTTCTAAATCCTTGATTAGTCCCAATGACATTGCTGTTCTCTTCTATGTCACAGCACACACGATGGGCTTTACAAAAGCATGTGTTTCCTTAACCCTGTTCCCAGGGAAGTCCATGCAAATTTTAATGAGTGTATCAGTAGACCTCAGAGGACCTTAAACTTCCTCTGTGTTGTGCATGACGTAACTGTGCAAGCAGAAAGATATTATTCTTTTCCTGTGCAACTGTCTTGCAACTGAAGTGGCGTTACTGACTACTGTTGTGTTCCGTAGTGCAAAGCTGTGTCTTACAGCTAGAGGGGGTGAGCAGGCAGAAGATAGTCCCAACTAAATTCTGCATTTGAAAACTCTTGGTCATGCCTCCTTCTTTTCTCCTTCCCAGGATTTAAGTGACACCTACCTTAGTTGCATTGACACTTCTGTCTTCAATAGAGTTTTATACACACACACATTTATAATATATGTATACCTATTGCACTTGTGTGTGTGTGTGTATATATATGTGTGTGTTTGTGTCTGTCCATGCATGCATGCACAGCATACCTGAAAAGTATCGTTAGTTACTATGATTTATGGTGAGACATTATGTGAGGTCTCAACGGGTGACCAAGGTTGGAGTGCATGCAGTGTTATGCACACGTCATGAATAAATGGTCCTGTCTCCAGAGATCTTGCAGTCCAAGTATATGATTAGGAACAACAGATGGATACCATAAACAGACAGGCGGCGTGGGTGGGGGAGGAGCGCAAAATACCACCGAGATAATTAAGATAAATGATTAATGACTCGAATGGGTAAGAAATGGCCAAAATACACCAGCTGAATGTTCACTGGTGATGCTTCACAGGAGCCCCGGCTGAGGTGGACAACAAATATATTGTATTCTGTGCTTGCTCATTATTCAGATTGCTAAATTTGTTCCCAATCCATGTTTGTAGTGCTTCAACTCTAATGTTATGCTGTAGCTACACTGTAAGGATGGGCTAACTACAGTGAATTCTGTGTGGAATGCAAATCCAACCAAACTGAAATACTAGTCCTTAAAGGAATTTTGATCTTGTAGGATCTGATCCAACACCCACTGAAGTCAATGAGCTCTTGACCTGTATGGGATTTGGGACAGGCCTAGAATGTTCGAGTGGGCTCTGAACTGGGCAAAACAATTGGGACATACTTAAAATGATAAGAAAAAAGGCATTGTATGAAATGCATTTAATATGTCTCTTTGCATGTTCACATTTTTACTGTGTGAAATCAGACTAATTTTATATCTGATGCTTCTATCTTAACATGTGGTGTATGTTACAGTAGGCTGATCAGTTACATGATTAAAATACATGGTAAACAGATTCACAGCATGCTTAACACTGGCAGTTTCGCATTTTAACCCAGTCTTTTCTTCCTTGAACTATGTTTTTGTTGTCATTTGTTTGCTTTCTCTCAAGAGATTGTCCATCAGTTTCCTCAGGCACTTCAATTTGTCTCCTAAAGCTTCTTCCATTGTTTTTTTATGATAGCTGAGCGGCTGGGTAATTCTAGAGATCACTCAGCCTTCTCCCCACCCAAACAGGTTGGAGGAATGTCAGTAGAAGAAGATCACACACTGCAGCTCCCCGTAGTGTGGATAAACACAAGACGTCAAAGCTGTCAGGTTGGCAGATTTCGCCAGCATGGAATTCACTTAAAAGTAAATGGAGGGAGGAAAAGGATCTGAAAGGTGCCAAGTAAAGATTTTGTGCTTCATCATGCAGGATTTGGTTGTGGCTCTGGTCTGTGTAAAATCTAGGCTGCACTCATGATATTTGTACAGATAGGTGGCCAGGTGGAATTTGACTCCAGTCTGAAGATGGTTACATATGTACAACTTTGGACTGTTTCCCTAAGTGAGATCAAATAATTACAAAGTCATTTCCAGTAAGTCCTTACCTCTAAGGCCAGGGTTTCTCTGACAACCACTCTGGGTGGATCATTTGTGGGAGTTGAACCTGGAGCCTCTGGGTCTGCAAGTACAAGCCTCTATTGTTAGAGCTACAGGTTGGAAACCTTTCTTACGACAGCAGCACCAGATTCATCTGGGCACCCTTTGGCCGCTCAGAAGGATGACAGATCCACCCGGCCAGAAAGAATTACACCACAATATCACAGTGGTTGAGTTCCACCTTTGTGTTCACATATGCTGCATGTGTGCATGTCTTTTGGACTGTCATTTGTATTTGAGGGGGAAAGGTCCACATGAAAATGAGCCTATGCCTTCATAGGAGACTTGCCTACTTGCCTTCAGTGCTTTGGTGTTTGTCGTAGGTATTAACATGAGATATGTTTGCATGTGACTGAGGGTGCAAGAGAAAATGGATTCGTGTGCATGTGATGGACCAACAGGAAATATTTACAGCAGTCATTTGCATGTGAAGAAATCTTGAGCTCTTTTTCAAGCAGGGCTGTTCAGACAGCCAGACTCAGCATGAAGATCCAGAGAAGGATGCTGGCTCAGATGCCAAATGTGTGGTTTTCCCTAACTCATTTTGCAGGGCCGACTTTTGCTGGCTAGAAAGCCTTCACTTGAAATGCAATTACCCTAATGTAGAGAAGAGAACAGACATAGTTCAGCCACACCAAGACAGGAAATTTCCTCAGATTCAGCCCTTCCTCATTAGCAATGGCACATTTTCTACAGTTTGCAGATAGGAGGGAAAGATTTGGCTAGGTTCTTGTGTAAATGTGTAGCTGCTCAATCCTGTTGACTTCAATAGAGTTTGTCACTAAATGTTGGCTCATAATAAGAGGTAGATATAGGGCCGTGTATAATCTCATCAGCCAGTGTTTTTTTTTTTTTTTTTTTTGAATTCTACTGGAGTCAACGGAGCCTTGCTGTCATACATCAGTGGAGATTCTGGCCTTTTGGATGCCAGTTGTTGGCAACGTTGTATTAAACTTCTTCCTATCACCTGCTTCACTTTTATTCGCTCTTCCATTTTTTTTTCTGATCTACTGCTCTTATTTTGTTATACGTCTTGAGTGGTGTCTACTCTGCCACAAGTTCTCTCTTGTACCCTTTCCATTCATTTAGTTATTTTGCTGTGTTGCCTCCTTTTAATTTTTCCCTACTTCTCATCTACCTCTTCATCCTTTCTTTGCATTCACCAGTGCAAGGTGCTGGGAGTATCTGTATTGAAATATTCCTATAGAACAGATCAACACACAGGTTTATATTGCAGAGCTTCTCTGCTTCTCTATATGATTCCTTCCTGGGTCTGTGCACAGCAATAAACACAGTGAGTATTCATCACTAGGACTTTCTAAGCTTCTGTCCTGATGCCTCCTGATGCTCTCATGATCCTCTCGTTCAAGTCTCAGCTGGGCAGGGACTGCTGAGAGTGGTGGGCTATGCTAGGAATCTGTACCCAGGCTACTTGCCTTCTCCTTTTTCATCTGGAGATATTAGGAAGTGATATTGAGTGCGGTGATAATACTGAATTTTGAATATGCGTCAAGAAGAATATGGGATAAGTAGTCATCTCTCTTCATACTTGTGAATAAGAAGGCCCATCTAACTCTCAAATGCTGGATGATGGAGAGGTGCTGAGCTGGTGAACCTGACAGGCAGGTTCCTCAGCTTTATGTGTCCCTTCTGTGGCATTAAGTTGTAGGTAAAACTTCAGTTCACAAAGAAGCTTCAACCTTCCAAATAGGGTA
>NW_010583639.1:396940-409518 GCF_000705375.1 Tinamus guttatus
AAGCAATCCTGGGTCAGTGGTGCAGTTCAGGCCTATATGCTGGGTGTCTGGATCTTAGATAGAGGGAGACCTTACTGCTAATGTCCTACATCTGCTCACACATGAGTTTAATTAAGGGGTAGAGCTCACATCAACCAGCTAGGGCTCTGAGAAGAGTCTGAGAAGAGGGTGGTGAGGTCTTCCTCTCGGAGAGAAAAAAAAAGACACTGTTGAAAGTGCTGACTTTGGGAAAGATTCAAAGACTAGTTGAGTGAAGGCATTGAAAGCATGTGAATGGAGGAAGGCACTGTGGATGGATACTTTCTTATTGTGGCTTATTGACAGAAGCTGTGTAGGCCTAGAGCAGCTGGAACACATGGGAGGGAAGATTTGAAGGCTGAAGCTGCAGCTGACACTGCTTTCTGTAGGTGGTGAGGGGGAAAAGAGACTGCATGTATAGTGGAGTTTCTAGCTACCTTTGTAAAAAGTATTCTCTAGTCTAGCTGTGGT
Source organism: Tinamus guttatus (assembly GCF_000705375.1). Next base: position 397,430 of record NW_010583639.1, read on the forward strand.
GAAAGGCCTATTTTTGTCTGACTATGAGGACAAAGCAAGGGAAGAGAGTTGCTAGTCAACGAGAAATAAAAATAAAGCTTGGTTTTGCTGAAGAGGAGAAAGAGGCAGAAACAAAATAGATGTCAGTAAATAAAAGGTGAAGAGTAATCAACCCCCATAAGAGGAGTGGTGTAGCTCATGGTCATAATTGGAGAATGGGCTCTAAGAAGGAGTAAGGACACAGAGAAACTTGGACAGAAAAGACAAGAGAATATCTGCAGTGGAAAGGGAAGGAACATCAGGTAAGTAAGCATGCACTAATGGATAAATGTTACTGGGTGAGTGGATGGATGAATAGGTGGGTAGGTGAAGAAAGAAAGTTCTAATGCTGATGAAAACATGTTCGATTGGGGGATATGCTAGTGGTAAGGCAGTAGCAGATCTTTTTGGAGTGTGAAGCTGGATGAATAAGAAATAGCTAAAGTGTATCTGTGCAAACGGATGTGAACCTGCTAACAAAACATAGGAAACTGAAATAATCATGCTGGATGTGTGAGTTGGGGCAAATCGAAGTGTGGTGGAGTATATTTGGATGTTCAGAAAGGACAGAGATGGGTATGAACGTGTCTCTACACGTTTGTGCACAGAAATACTGTGTTCTTGTGAAGCTGGTAGGGATCGTATGACTCAAAGTGAATGTGTATCAATCAAAATCGTTTTGTTTATCAGTTTTTAAACACTGAAAATGTTCTGAAAGCCTCAGACTTGGTTGATGTATTGTGGATCTTTGATTTATCAGGTTTAGATGTGTGTATATATAGACTGAGACAAACAAACAAAAAAACTGTTATTAATGAGGGAGCCTTGAAGTAATGGCTGATAAATAGTTTCTGGAAGTCTCTACAAAAAAGAAGCAGTACTGAAACTGACTGGAGCAGGAAGTACTAAAAAGCTGTAGAAGGCCTCTTTCTTGTTGTTGTTTGTTTTCCAATGGTCCTACGATGAAGAGATTTTTTGAAAATGTGCAAGAACTAGAGGAAGACTGGGGACAGTATTCAAGTTACTGTGTACAACGGGGGAGATGAAAGCAGAGATGCCTAAGTAAAACATCCTCAGGGGCCTGGCAAAACCCTGCATACTGCAATAATTCCCTTGCCTCAGGCAGCAAGGCAGGCATCATTTTTTTTTTTTCTGACTAGCAGACATTTTGTAAATATGTGGGGCTCTCAGCTCTGTCACAGCTAAACAAAAAAAGTTGTTCACAAGCTCCAGTCTTTATTTGTTTGTTGTGTGACTCAGTACCCCACATCTGAAATAGCCAAAACGGCTTCAGACGTGCCATGGCTGCGAGAAATCAGACAGTGTCTCCTCAGGTTAAACAAAGATGAAGGCCCTCCCTACTGAGAGGGCAATTTGTTCCCACTGTAGTCGCCAGTGTGACTTCCCCTCCTGCTGGGGGTCTATGAAAGTAGTCCATGTTGGCCTTCTGTGAGGTGGTGAGGTACCTCCTATGTATGGCCACAAAGCAGCAGTTGTGGTTATCTTCTGGATCCTATTGAGGAAGGTCTTTACGGCAACATGATGCGTAACGTGAGGATGCTGAATACTAGAGGGAGCCGTTAGCTACTCGCTGTTTGGTCTTGTGGTCCCTGTTGTCATTGTTTATTCACATATTGACTCATTTTGGGTGAGGAAAGATTTAACTCGTATGAGCAGAGCATCCTCCAACAGAGGAGCCTGCTGTGTGTTTGTGCTGTGTCTGCGCTCGCACTAAGCTTTCTTAATGGTTTCTACTCACTTCTGCTCTGTTTCTCTGAATCCTTGAGCAACTATTTTAAGCTGATACATGGCCCACAGTCAGTACTAGATAGAATCAGTCTAGCTGCTCTTCATTAAGATTTTCATTTCTCTTAAATGTTAGCGTAGGTGTGTGGCAAAGGTGCCTGTCTTTTTTCTTTCCTTTTTTTTTTTTTTTGAGGGGGAGGGGGCCTCTGATGCTTTTGGCAGCTGTCACTGATGGCTTGGTTCAAGTGCTGTTCTGCCTTTGTTCATTTGTCTATTGTGGAAGAATCTTCTGCATACTTGAGTGATAGTCAAACCATTCATTAACATGTGGTAAGACGGCATGGGAAGGGGAAGAATCCCCTTTCTTGGGAGAATCCATCTTTTTGCAGTTTTCACTGGGCTCAGCTTGTAGTTTTCATCATTATGATTGTGTTGCAGCATTATTGTACAGCCACATTTCTTCTTCAGTGTCCGAGTCAGTCACTTATGGGTTGAGAATGACTGGGGTGTCATGTTCCTCCTGTACCTGAAGCTTGTGTGAATTTCTGGTTTAGCCTCACATGAGAAGATGTTCAAGTATATGCTTTAAATACCAACTAGGGTAGGACAAACATATGTTTAAAGTTGTGATAAGTTTCCCTTGGATCAAATGCTACAGAAAGTGTGATTATACCAGCGTGCTCAGCTGACAACCATGACCATTGCTTCCTATGCCTGGGCTGTGAGAGCGTCTGCTGACTTAACTGAGGGTATTATGTCACTGGTCCTCAAGGAGGTAAGCTAATGTGCACCGATCTGTTTGAATTGGTACCCCTTTGTAACACAGGTCACAAGGCCTGAACTTCAGGCCTCTATCTGGAGGTCAGAATCTGTTGCTGCTCGAGGGTCGGGGGCATGCACAGCAGCAAGCTTCTGGCCCACCTTTTATGCTCGTAGAGCTAGGCTGGGCTAGAACTTGCCTAGGCTAGATTATATCCATCGTTGTCCTTCCAGGTGCTATGGGCTGCTTTTTCTGCAGCTCCCTTCCTAGCCATTGGTCTTGATGATAACATGAAGTTTGCAGTTCTGACAATCCTCATCTTAATACTTCAAAAGATGTCAGTAATCATTCAGGCCTTTACTTTATGGTTCCTGACTACGCTATTACTTTTTCCTCTTAAATTTTGTATGAAAGTTAGCAGCTGAAAAACGTGTGTGGGTAAGTGTAAGGAAGATGGTTAAAAAATGTTGTTATTGATAGGTTTGTTAACTGTCCTCCTTATGCTGATATCGCATTAGCAATACACTGTATTTTAAATCAGTTAGGGCTTTGAATACATTGTCTTGGGACAAGACTGTATTTTATTGCCCAAACATTGAAATGTGGAATTTGTTCCTGCCAGTTAATTAAAACATACAGCATTTACTTGTGTCTTCACATTTTATACTATCAATTACTGCCACAATATGGGATCAGATCAAATCCCCATTAGTCTGGAGAATAAGTGACTCCTGGAATTGCCATCTCTTTCTCCACTTCAGGCTGTAGTGATGTTGCTTGGAGACTGTGCTTTCTTTTACAAAAGTCATGTACTCTCTTCCAATGTGCCTCCAGTTGTGCTAAGAGATGTTTTCATTTTAAGTTTCTGGGTAATTAGGCTCTCCTGGGGTGGCGGTGGGGGTCGCTGCTGAAAGAGTTAACCGGCTTTGAGAATTTGCTGAGATCTGAATTCTAGGTTGTTCAAGTTATGAATTCTGGGTCGCTAACAATGGGAATTGTTCTGAATAATCTGATAATGTTCTCGTCATTTGTGTTTCTTTGTTTCAGGGTGTTGTCACTTCATATCTGTCTGGAAGTGAGGTAGTGGAAGGAGTTCTGGAATAATTCAAAACCTTTCCTTTGCTCTTTATCCTAAATCTTTGGCCCATGCGGGTATGTGCTTGGATGCCCAGCCCTTCTGAAATGCAATGGGAATTACTTCTCCTCTTCCCCTCCGCCCAAGGAATTTAAGCATCTAAATTTGGGAGTTGGATTTTTATTTAATGTTTTTCACTTTATTTGCTTACATCTGGTCTGTCACAAAGCACTCTGACTACAATGCCTTGAAAAGACATTTATCTTTAGACACTTTAATGCCCTTCGGAAGTTCTGTAGGTCCATATCTCTAAAACTGATGGCAAGGTCAGCTCCCTTTGGACTAGACATCTTGCGCTGGGCATTCCAGTGCAATGGATAACAGGCTGATGTTTTCAGCGGAAGAGGAGAAGGCATCTCCTTTTTTATTTTTTTTTTCTGCTGAAAACATCTCTGGGATGGAATATAAAGCATGTGGCAAGTGCTGCAAACACTTAGATCAGACAGTTCCTATGGCATTCTCTTAGGAAATAGTTCTCATAACTTGACTCAAAAGAATATCTCTTTGTTTCTCAGAGCTGTCTAGGATCTATCCTGAACCATGGATTGTTGTAGACTTTAAAAACCTCATATTCCACCTGTGTGTCAAGGATGGGAGTTTGCCAATCTTTTTTGGTTTACATAGCTTTTAAGCACAGTCAGAACTTTCTCTTTAACCTCTCTCTCAAACCACTGACTCCACCAGATGAGTCTCGAGTCTTTTGCTTGTTTTTGCATTCCCGGTGCCCTTGGGGTTTGGGGCATTTATAATGTCAAAGGTTTCAGAGTTCAAAAGGCAGGCCTGTGTGTAGGAAGCAAACGTGTTAACTGGAGGCCATATTTTCCCCTGCCTTAGACCAGCTTTACACGGTAGTTACCCAGTGTGGATTTACACTGGAAGATTGGATCTGGGGAAGGCTTTTGGTCATTGCACTCACCCCCTGAGACTTTCTGTAACTTGTTGCAGAGCGTCTTTGGGATGCTCGGCCAGTTTTGCACATTCTTATTTGGTTGTGCAGCTGGGGCGCAGTTAAGATTTTCCTAGAAGGAGAAAATAGAGCAGCAAGAGGCAATCCGATTTACAGAGGCTCCTGGCTCTTTTGGGCACACGTTTTGAGTGCATTAGAGTTATGGCATGTGAACAGTTTTTTACTCATCAGCTGTGTGAAGGTAACTGAACCCTAGCTGTGAGACTGCGTGTATTAGCTCAACTCTCAGTAAAGCTCATCTCCTCATGGTCCTCTCCAGCGTTGCACAGAGTAACGTGGATAAGTACTTGTGTATGTGGCTCTCCTGTTTTATGGCACTTATAGCATCAAGGGCAGAATTTGTTTCTATGGCAGCTCACTGCAAACCTGAGTTTCTCTTAGCTTTGCTAGCTCAAAACGAAGGCGGTCTGCAACCTGCCAAGAGGCACTATGAGCAGTCGTCAACATTTTGACTGTGTTTCTCCATGCTCAGGAAAACATACAGTATGAAGAGACAAGGGGGAGACATGGATCTTATAAAATATATCTCCCCTTTGGCTTGGATTATAATAACAAAATCTCTGAGTCACCACATGGTACGTTGATATGAAGCAACTGCCTGCAGGAAAACCAAAGCCATGCATTTTTTCTGAAAAATGAGGGGGAAAGAAGTAGAAGAAAAAAAGCATTTATTTTCATTCTTTTGGCTAGCCTAGTTTTCTTCTATTTCTCATTAACCTTTAGAAAATAAAGCTAGTTTTCCTGAGGGAAAATAGCACTTCTTTGCCTCGCCCCGCTAGAGCTGCCCTTCAGCGGCCAAATTTAGCTAAAGGCATGCAGTGGTTTCTTGGCCTACTGAGTTGAATCTTGCTGCTGGTCTGCAGGGGACCTGCCTTTAAGGCCCACAGACGCTATTGCTGAGGCTATGGAAAATTGTCCATCGTCTGGGCCGGATGCAAAGCCCCCTGGAGGCTGCTCTAGCCACTAGGAATACTGATGAACTGAGGCATATAGCTCTCCTGCTCTTACTGACTGCTGTCCGCATCCTAAGATCTCAATCAGATACTATATCCCTTTTAAAGGATGGAGTTCATCTAACTTCAGCCTTGTGAGTTAATTTTGCCAGGCTGTTTACTCCCTGGCACGGGCAACCCTAGAAGTGATTTCATTCCGTCTTGCCTAGGTGTCTAAGGTACCTTCCTTCTACAGGACTTTTATTTCTCTGGAGATTATAACAGTCCAGCTGACTAGCACAGTTGTATACATTTTGGTAATTGTCTGTATATTATCGAGAGAGAGGGATGTTGAATGCTGTGCAACTTTGGTGGCTTCTCTAAGTGGTTTCTTTTAGATCATAGGTCGTCTTACATTCCATACTCACAAAGGAGTATGGATTTTAAAACTGTTTTTTATCTCCAGTTAACCACAGACTTGTGTAATGTGTGGCTGAATTTTCATCTTGGGCAATACAAAAAAGCCAGTGGTCTAATGCCAGATACTCGCATTGAAGTTTTAGGCCTACTTGAAACTCAGAGGAGGCCTTTAAAAATGTGAAGTTTAAGTGAGATTTGTATACATAAGTAGTGTGCACATCTAGTCTGTGCTCAGGATCATCTAGCAAATCTGTTCTACAGCATAAAGCCTTGTGTGTCTTGATATATGTGCAACCTAGACAACTGAGGACATGACGCAACGGTGTACTCAGCTGGCACTTCAGATACATTCCTGGATAGCAATACTAAGTCATAGTACTGACTAACGAAAACATAGCGGGATTTCACTTGTGTGGAGTCCCTGCAGTATGCAGTCTGGAACAGAGCAATGGCTTCTTATAGCTTCAGGTCTGACTTTACCCGATGGTGTTGAGCTCCACTAAAACATTTAGCCGATACAGAGAAAACCTAATCTTCCCCAAGCCTCCCTGCAGTGAGTGTCTGTAAGTGTTAGCATGTGATAATTTAGGGATGATCATGGCCCAGCCCAAATATCTGAAGTTAACTCATGTGCTGGAGGCATTATAGCCATTTTAGTGTGACATTGGACCAAATAGGGCTTTACAGAGGCATCTATAACAATGACTGTCCATCATCATCATTTTTTTTCTTCTCCTCAAAGAAAAAGGACTAGAACTCAGCAGGAGTTTTTTACTGAAATGGACGTTTGCTAGAAAAGCAGGTCTGTCTTTCCAACAAGAATGCTTCATCCTGAAGGATTTCTAGTGAAAGAGAGGGCGAAGGGCTGGAGTAGCCTATCGGCATGGACTACTCATTGGCTTTTGTAATGGCTGATAACTAGTTTCCTTGTCTGTGGGATCCCATTAACTGGATTCATCCTATCTACTTGTGCCCCTCTAATGCTTGGAAAACAGCCTAAGCTAATTGTCTAAAGCATCTCTGTAGTCTGTGGAAAAAGCTTTTTTCAGTGGGCTTTCTCCCCTGCATCTAGACACGGAGTACACCAGCATTTGACTGTGCCTGGCTCCTTGTACTAACTGCCATAGGAATCTGGCTAGTGGGCCCTGGACAGCCGACTTCTGGGTCCTTAAAGAAAGATGCAAATCCCTAACTGTGTGCCCAAATATTATTCATGGGGGGATGGAGAATACGTGATGGGAAATTGGGCAATGTTTTGCCCAGTGAAATACCCAGCCCTGAAAATGCCAGTTTTCTATGGCCAGCAAGTTGTCCACGTCTGTGGTTGAGTAGGTGCCCAGCTTTAAGAGCTGACTACAAGAGTTCCTTTTTTAATATATTTGTAACAACAACTTTATTGGACATGAACGCTGCAAACAGACAATGGATGGTATCATCCCTATAAGCCACTAGATGGTGATCTTTATATATGTTAGCCACTTGCCCAGGTAGATGAAGACCAGACAACTCCTCTTCCAAAAAAAGGCTGCAGTGCCTTTCCAGTAAAGGCAGTCAGTATGGGCCCACTTAGCTGAAACGGAAAGACTTGGCACTTAATGTCAGAAGAGACTTGTCATTTCAGGAGTAATGTTCCTTTTGGTTGAGGTTTGAATGAAGAGGAGACTGGTGATCCATTCCTGGCCTTCATCTGCACGCTGGTCTCTGCCTGTTTGGGGTGGGAGGATCACTTAAGGGGTGCTGGCACTTACTTGCTCAGCCCAGCCATCCATGCTCCTCTGTGGGATGTGGATGCGACTGGAGACAAGTGTTGAATCCATAAGACCACCACCACTACACCTGGAGGTTTGGTGCTCTCAGGTCTTTCAACTGCATAGTTACCCTCAGGAAACAGGCATGTAGCACTGAGTTTTCTTTTAATCAAAAGGTAACCATGGCAGTATTTGTATTGGAAACTCCACAACAGGGTTGTCCACATGCTGACTTTTGTATTCGGATGTGAGATATTCTACATATCTTGGGCAGGTTCTGATGTGGCATTTTGGATCATAGAATCACAGAAAAATATAGGTTGGAAAGGACCTCTGGAGGTCATCTGTGTCAGCTCCACTCAGAGCAGGGCCAAATTTGATCAGATTTCTTGTCTTAAGGACCTTGTCCTTATCATGGTCTTGACCAGTCTAATTTCTAGTGTCTCTAAGGATGGTGATTCCACAGCTTCTCTGAACAACTTACTCCAGTGTTGGCCTATCCTTAAATATTATCTCTTTTTCCCCTAATATCTAACCAGAATCTTCCGTGTAGCAACTTTTGTCAAAGTAATTTGTGCATAATCAGTAGAGAAGCTGATGATACCTCATTAATTGATTTCACTACTAGCACTCGTTCTAGTCCTAATAAAAACGCGAACATTTTGGGTGTCACAGACCTCATTCATTAAAACCTTGAACCCAGAAGAATTATTTGTAGCAGTTGAAACTTCATCAGGTAGCAGAGTTTAGATGCCCATTTTGCCCCTGTATCCATGACACAAGGTGCAGTAAGCTGTCCTTGGACAAGCTGCTAAATCTGCCAAATCTTCAAGGAGACTTGGGGGTTGGGGAGGAAGAAGTACTTTGTTAATGCTATTTTCTTACAATTACTGGTGATGTCAGCTTTGCTTAGGTCTAGACTGGGTCATATACAGAAGTTCTGAAGTACAGAATGAACAGATCCTCTTATGATGCATCTTTTCTCCCAAGACTGACAATCGGAAGTGAAAGGCTAACTTCCAGTCCTAATCTTGATGCACAGGAGGCTGGCAAGGTTGGCTGAAAAGTTGGCTTGGGAGGCCCCTGGAACTGTGGGAAAGCTGTCTGAGCCTCTCACATGAGTACTCTTGAACTGTTTCTGTACCACAAAAACACATGATACATGCAGTGGATCAAGGCCACTCTGACTCCTAAGATTGCTTGGGGTGAGGCTCAAGCTCCTTGTAGATGTGTGTCTGGGATTTGTGCAGTGGGGAAGAATGGTTTGGTGGGAAAAATGCCAATTTGCTGGACGAGCTGTATTGAATTTGTCTTGCTGCCTGCTGAAATATGTGTTATTTCAGTGAAGGGACTGCCCTTTCCTGAGTAGGGAAATGAACTGTTGGGCTCTGTTTGGTTGAAGCACCTGATCATTTAATTCAAAGGAGCAGTGCTCTAAGTGTAAGTACTCCAAGTTTATGGCACTTAACTGACTGTCAAGTACCACCAAGTGTGCTGAAGTTCAGCCAGAAAGATAGCTGGATTGCTGCTCTCCGTTGTGGGGCGAGGAGTACTAGCGCTTCAGGATTTGTAGCTGTTGCTTTAAGGCTTGTACTGTTTTTGTGAGGAGAGGGCAATCTTTGGAGCGCTTTAAAGGACACATCAACCTGCACGATGCCTGACTCCTGGTGTGCAAGGTAGCAGAAAGCTGGATGGGTAAGCTGAAGAACAGGCCGGCCTGGTCCTTTTAAGGTATGATATCTCTCCAGAAGCCTTCCAAATGAGTTTCTTGTGAGGTCCATGTGTAGACATCTCTAAAGAAGGGCCTGTTAGCCTTTCCCGGGAGGACGGATGTTCCAAAAAGCTGGTTTTCTCCCTCCCCCTTCCTCATGCGCAGATGACTAACTTCATTCCACTGAGATCACGGTCAACGTGACCAGCGAAGATCTAATATAGTCAGACCTATTCTGGAAGGTGAGAATTGAGCCTTAGCCAATATCCAGTGTGTGTGTGAGGGGGGCTTATATGCACTTGTACAGGCTCAGGCTTTGGACCAAACTGCATCTAGTTTGTGCCTTGTACTGTAAACATAAAACACTTGGAGCTCCAAAGCACCACCCAATTGTGACTCTGTGTTTTTTCCAATACTATCAAACCAAAGGGCCCAAGAAAGGCATTAGCTTTATGTAGAGCTGCCACACGCGGGGATGGGGCATAATTCCCAGAGCCAGTTGGAAGAGGAGTGTAGGCAGCCCACTGAGTCACGCTAACCCGGAGTACTAGTTACTAGATTTCAATCTTGGCTTGCCTGCTACTGTCTCGTTTTTTGGGTTTTGAGGATGCCAGGAAGTGACAAGATTAGGACTACTGTCTCTAGAGTCTGTTTTGTTCCTTTTTTTCTTTCTTTCTTTTTTTGTCTCTCTTACCGTTTTTGAGAGGTAAACAACTATGTTTTGCCAGCTCGCTTAAAAACACACATAGTTGTATTTGTGCTGTGGACAAGGACCATGACCCCTGAAGCGTCACGCCGGGATCTGCTCTGTTGCGTGGTGGACCCCCAGAGGTGGTTACCGAAGCCTTCGCTTGCGATGTCCCGATATCTCTTCCTCCCCTTGCTCTCGCTTTGCTTCTTGCTCCCCGCGACGCTCGCGCGCACACAGCGTGTCTCCACACACACCCCTCTCTGTTTTTCTTTCCTTTTTGGCTTCCTCTCACTGTATTGTTTTAAGTTGGTGGCTGGGCCGGTCGCCAGTTTAAATTTCATCTGCCTCTCTCCTCCTTGTCTCCCCCTTCTCTCCCCCTCCATCCCCAGAAGTGATACTGTTTACTTTCTCCGCTGCTTCCTCGGTGTCTTTGTAGGCGCTGCAAGGGATATAATCACCAGCTGCGGAGAGCGCTCTGAAACTCGAACTTACTCCTCAGTGCCCCAGGGTGGGCAACCTCACTGTCAGAAATAAAGGCAACAATGCTGTCTTTAAAGACAAAATATATCTATAGCCCACATTTTTTCACATCTCAGGCTGGATTTGGGCTGAGCGTGCTTGTTTTCCTCTCTCATGTGCAATTGTGGACAAACCTATGCAGACAGATATCTATCTGGGGGAAAAGATCAAAAAGCATCCCCTCTCCCTTTCTTGTGGTGTTGTGCTGCTGCTGTTTTGCCGTGGTTCCTCCTCAGAGAGGAGGAGGAGGAGGAAGAGTGCGGTGTGGAAGTGTCGGCCTCCAAAGGGCACATTGTCTGCCGGACAAAGCCTCCGCCACGCTGAGGCGAGGAGAGATTAGAGGATAAAAGTGCTTGCCAGCATCTCCTCTTCCTTTTCTTCTTCCTCTCTGTGTGCGTCCCCTCCTTTTTGGGGAGGAGGTGAAGGGGAGGTCAGGCCGTGCCCGCAGTCCCCTGCCCTTTGCCCCCCGCGAGCTGGGGGGGAGCCTTTGAAGTCGTGGAGCGCCCACCAAAACAGCAAAGCGGCCGCACGTGCTCCCTGTGCACTGTGGAGAGCCCACACGCCCAGCAGCGCGGGCAGGGGTCGCGGTGGAGGACAGTGGCACGAAGCTCTGGCGTAGGGCCCCGACGGGCAGCCCTCCTACCTGGGGTAAAGGCAGAGGTGTTGGGCTCAGGTGACCTCCCAGCCTGCCATGGACACCAAGATGGTTGGGGAAGAGGGAACAGACTGTCCCAGATGGCCCCAGCGTGGCTCCTGCTGGCAGATTTGGGGACAGCATCATTGCAGGGACCCTTTTGCCGCTGCACCTTTTGCTGCTGCGTCTAAAGCCAGTACTCCATAAGAAACTTCCAAATAGATGGAGAAATGCTTGCATCTCCTCTCCTAAAACTCAGACTGTCTTTAAAAGCAACTCCCCCGAGAAACTGTGCTCTGAAATAGCTCTTTATTGCTGCTTGTGACTGTAGGTAGGACCTGCCAAGCAGGTAGGACATTAGCATTGGATTCAAGGTGGACTTTTTCGCTCTAGTCCTTAGATCATGGAACCTATTTAGTTCCTCTTGTTCTGTTGGAGGTGATGGGGCTGTGTCTTAACCTTGGCAAGTGTAGCCTGTAGCATGTCAGATGCCCTCAAAGGCAACTGTCCTTACTTTTGGTGCGTTCCCGCTCCCTGCGGCACATAGCCGGTTGTCCTCCGTCATGTCATGGAGAGAGTAGCATAGGCAGAGCCTGGCCGGGAGTGCCGTGAATCTGTCACCTGCAGGATGTAGAAGCACCTTCTGACATTGTTCACCATTAACCTCCGTCTTCCTCCCCAGCATATTTGTGCCTGTGTAAGATGGCAGGCTATTGCTTTGGCAGATTGCTGCTTGCTTTTTTTGTTTGCAATCCAACAACTCTTTCCTCTTGGCATATTGCTTGAATTTTATGCTACCCCCGTTTGC
>NW_010583639.1:409563-442596 GCF_000705375.1 Tinamus guttatus
CTCATCCGACAGCAAGGAAACTGTGACTCACTGTTAAATTCCCTTACTTTGTGCGTAGTGAAACATCCTGATTTCCCAAAGCTGTCCCCCAAACCTTGAAAAAGCCCAACTCTGAGTCTCAGAAAGCTGCTCTGGGTTCTAGCTAAATATAAAGCAGCCATCCTTCCCATCTAGCTTGGGTAGATTTGCGCTGGCCTTGAAGCAAGCGCAGTCAAGAGCTGTGTGTGGGTTCGGTAGTTTCTGCTGTTGGTTTCCTGTATTTAGTGCAGTTTTTACACTTGGATGCTGGGCAGGAAATCCCAGCCCAAATGAAGTCAAACTGAGATTTGTCATTGACTTGGTGGAAGCTGGGGCTTCACGCCTTATCTACAATGGCAGCATTCATAAATTCATATAGAATAAAACTCCTCTGGCTCTCATTTTTCCTACACTTCTGAATGTCCAGATAAGCTCTGTGGGTTCCAACTGGCGTTTCTGATCTCATGCTTCTGTGGCCTGATAAGATGTTACAATGTACAAAATCTCGTTGGGCAGTTGTATGCTGTTTCTGTATGTTTTTATGCTTGTAGGGAATGTGGCTTTCCTGACCGATAACCTGTCAAGAACACAATAGTTAAATATGGCTAATAAATGAATATGCTGTATGGCAGTGGCAACTGGTTCTCAATGCATCCAAAGCTGAAGTTGTTCTTTTGTGACTTGGATTTCAGCTTTGACTGTTCTAATCATTCATATGCCTTAGACTTCACCTTAAAGTCTTTCATATCTCGGTAAAATCTCCTAATACTACTTATTCCCAGTTATCATGTGTTTTAGTGTTCTATAAAAGTTATCTAGCCTCTCTGAGCTTTTACTCTTCTTTTTTTTCTTCCCAGTTGAGAACAGGACTCTATGTTCATGACTAGCTATGGACAAAGAGAATTCTCCTTCTTTCATCTCTTTCATGGTGCTAGATCTCATCAAAATCCTAAAAATATTTCCGCTATGTGCTCAGCGTGGAACGCACAAATTGGTTTCATAGCGGTGTTTGCCGAGGCTCTTCCATTGCAGCAAACAAGGTTGCATTGGGTTCCCTGTCTCAGATTTTCTTAATTTCCCCCCACCCCTTGTGTTTTCCTAATTTTCCCCTGCCTACACATGGTGCTTGCTGCACAGAGCAATTTTCAGCAATGCTGTCCCTGAGTGATATTCGCCATTTAACTTAGGAGCCTAAGCTAGATGCCTAAGCCCTGGTGTGCACAGAGAAGAAGGAGAATTGCTTCTGGTGGATGGTCTCTACAATATAAGTAGAGCAAGGCTGTGCTCACAGAGTTCTCAGACCATTCTTTGAGGGACCTTCTCTGGTAATGACTCCTAATTATTACTTTATTCTTCATCTCACACTCCGACTTGTGGTTGGATCTGATTTGGCAAATGCATGGAGGGAGACCAAAAAGAGGGGAAACTCTCTCTCCCTCTCTTCTTGAAGCCTGGTTCTCCTTGTGTAGGATACTGTTTTCTTAAGCACGTTAGTGCAATAGTCCCTGCGTATGCCCACCTGCTGCAGCATAGCTGGAAGTCTCTATCTCTGTGGGGAGACCCAGCTGCAAAGCACTGCAGGTCTCTGCTCCAAGTTTGTCCTTGTATTTTGACTGTATGCCTTGGAGAGTATGTCTCACTGAATGTGCTTTAGTTTTTAACGCTGCTTGCCAACCCCTGTCTTTGCAGAGGGCAGTTAGCACTGACCTGCAGCTGGTTCTGCCATCATAAAGTCCATCCATCTCTTACAGTAACTTGGCTTGAACCTGATTTGGAGTTACAAGTTCCTGGCTCTTAAAGAACCTGTGTTGAGTGTTTGTACTGCTATGACCTGAGGCTTGTGGCCTAGGGCACAAAGCATGAAATGGAATGGAATAGCCATGTTTTGTTCCATGTCCAGAATTTGAAAGTTTCTCTGTACTCGCTTCTTGCTGATTTTGCTGGGTGCTCTTAGGTGAGTCACTTCACCTTTCCCTGTCTCTCTCTGTGCCAGCAGTAGAGAACAATGGCATTTTCTTTGTGAAGTACTCTGTGAGCTACAGGAGTAAAAGAATTTTCCCCTTCAGGAGTTTCCTTTAATGCTAGTTTTGCCTCATATTTCTGAACAGAAGGTGAGCGTTCCTGCAAGTGAGCAAAGTCCAGGCAGAGAAAGTCGACCTCCAGCATGGCTGGAAGCATTTTCAAGTGGTTCTGCTTAACAGCTTGTGGCCTCCTCAGTGCTCCCCCAGCACAGCATTCTTGGCCACCAGTGCCTCAAGCCTTAGTACCTTTCTCTGCTCCAGTCCACATGGTCTCATGAAAAACCTCAATTTGCTGCCCATTTTCTACTCAGGTATTTAGGTTGTTCCCTGTGCTGATTTCTTTGTGGTAGCAACCAAACTGTTCCAATTGCCTATTTTCATTTTTTTTTGACCTAGAGCTCAGTTACAGGCTATTAATTGCAAGTAAAAACCCCAGACTATCCCACTGATGGGAAGTGGTCTGTATCTTTGGGTTCCAAAAGACTCTGATAGCCTTTCTCTTTATTGATATGTGTAAAGCTTTTAGGAGATGGAAGACAAACACCAAAATCTCCTGTGTTCCTCCTCCTAGTCCTTTCAGACATTTCAGCACCAAGGATGCTGAAATTCCCTGCAAAAATGTTCTCAATGATCTAAAAGTATCCAGGCCACATGATTGGTCAGATCTGGTGCTGAGCTATGATGAAAAGACATTTTGTCATGATGATGTTTTAGCAGGTGTTTCGCAGCTGCTTCTCACTCTGACATTTTAATATTTATGGTCTCATAAGAACATAGTGAATACAGCAATATTGACAACATATACTGTGAATACAAGAACCTTCAAATACCATAAACTTTATCTCAGTGGGCTAGCAAGACCCTGATTAAGGGTTTGTTGTAGACTACCAGGGCTTGTAACCCCATAGAGGCATAGCTTTTATTTCAGTATGTGTTACTGCAATTCATGTGCACCAGATAAAAGGTGAGAGCCCTGGGAGCCATTGGACTGAGCACAGTTTGGGAAGCGTTGTCTGTGCCATCTTCAATGTCCCTGCATTTAAAAGGCAGGTTGATTTCTCTGCTCAATATCTATCAGCATATGTGGTCAACCCCTTCTTTTCTCTAGGTGGATTTTCATTTTAGGCTTTCGCTGAGAGGAGCTCCAGCTACACTGGTGATGCGAGGGCTTCAGCACTCAATGGGACTTTCCTGATCTGCTGGTTATCCCTGTTATCAGATACGAAGCTTTTGCTCCACTTCTAGGAGTGACCTAAGCAGACCAGAGCTGTGTTGTTACACAGACACACGCACAGTCCCAAACAAGCCATCAAGGATTATTCCTGGAGTGATTAGGGACAAGTTCTAACAAGCCTTCATAATAATGCAGACTATTTAAAGCTTCTGAGGGCTGGGATCATATGGCAAAGGGCAGGGTACACGAAAACAGGGTAATTTCTGATGCTGTGAACGTGCTAAAATGGGAGGTGCGGAATGTGATCGTGGGGGGAGGCGACTGCAAGGAGGGGAACATTATAATAATACTTAGCATTTATATAATGCTTTGCGTATTTAAAACACTGCACAAACACTGACCAGGGAGAAACTGGAATGCACCGCATGACACCCAAGGGAGCCTTTTTTTCCATCTCCTCCTTCTCTGTGCTCTTCTCTGCCCAGTGCCCCATGAACACCGAGCGGGGGAACATCTAGCTGCTTAGTCATTCCTCTGATATAAGAAGATGCTGGAAATGATCAGGTGGCACCGCAGTGCTGATCTAGGGTGACGAGTAGCTCCAGTAATGGGAGCAGCAGCATAGCTTGCCTTGAGCATGAATGGGTATCACTTGTTGCAGCAGGGCCGAGAAGGATGCAGAAAGACACACGCATGGCTTTGGTGAGCAGAATATCCCCTGGGGTACGACAGGGAGATCTGGCTCCACCATGACTTTTCTTGTGCCCATATCAAGATATGAGAGTGTTAGGCTGCCAGGTAAGCCTCCTTGAAGTGACCAAATATTTCTCTTGGCTCGCTGTTAGTTGGCAAAGCATGAACAAATAGGTGCCCTTATCAGTAGCTATGAGTTCTCTCCCCTGAGGTCAAGGGCGTCTTGGAAAAGTCCAAAGTTAGATGGGGAAAACACACTTCCCTATGGCCATGACATGGTGAGATGAGGACAACTGGAAGTCCAACCACTACCAACAACAAGCTTATAAAAGAGCAGTAGGTTTATTATTCGGTCTCTGGGTACCCTAGGTTGAGCTGTATGTCCTCTAGCAAAAGTCAGTCCTCCCTGAAGTGGTGATGAACATCCTAGCACTACTACCACAGCAGCAGGAAATCATGGCAGCTACTAGAGGATTTGCTTGTTCTTATCTTTTTAGTGTTAACTATAGGTTTCTGAGAGGTCCTGGTGCTGTCTATCATGCTTTGTTGTTGTTGTTGGGAGCCTCCTTTGGGTGCCTAATTCTAAGGAAGTGGGAAGTGAGAAATGGGTAGGAGTGGGGTTTGATGGATGACTTGGAAAAAATGGGGGGTGAGATGGGATGAACACCAAATTGCCTTTTTGGGGGGCTTCTGGGAATTTAAAACTGAAATAAATTTATTCAGGTTGAAGGAAATATTTGGGGTTCTGGAGTAGATATTAAAACTTTCAAATCTTAAAACAAAATTGAGGTTCTTTTAACAAATAGGAATGGCTTGACTCCTCAGCTATGTCTTATCTGAAAGAATCAAGTCACTCAAAGCAGGAGCATTGTGATATCTGTTTTAATTCTCTGATCCTTTCTCTGAAACGTTTCTTCCAACTCTTCTTATTCTGAGTGTGTGTCTCAGTACATTGCTTGCTCTTCGTTCAGAGGAAAGGAGTTCTTTTATTTTTGTTTTTTTCAGGAATTTGCAACAGTTTGGAGAAAAATTGTTGGAAATCTGTTCAGCACATTCTCAGTTCCACTTCCTCCTAAGAGGAAGATACAGTATCTACTTAATCTTCTCTTCACTACTATTCCCATTGCTCATGTGGCTCCACAGAGGAGGTGGCTCACTGTCTGTGAGCTGCTCTGATTTCTGGCCAGTCTTGGAGGTTCCCTTATTCAACACATCTGGTATGACAATATATCTTGCTTGCTCTTCCAAAATGATTGCTGAGTGCTCTTTTATGTGATGTTTTCTTTTGTGATTTGGGCTTTTTTTGTAGCATTTTGCCCTCCAGATTAACTCTTGAATCTGAAATACTTTTTCTTTCTAATTGGGAAGGTCTATCTTGATTTCTGAGAACTTCCTGGGATACTTCTCCTTGTGATCTTAAAGCATCATGCAGAATATTTCTTCTGATTTCCTGACTTGTTGTATCAGAACAAACTATGTGCTGTCCATTCTCTAGTGCTGTCTTCAACCGGTGCTGGAAATGAGGAGAGCCTACCTGTGCTTTGAGTATTTCTTTGTGCCAGTGCACTTAGCTGCTATTTACATGAACCGAATATCTACAGGCTACTTTTTTCCTACTCTGTCCTGCATGCTGTATTGTTTGGTGCCCTCCGTTGTAGTTTGGAAACCCCACAAGAAGCACCTTTGTCGTCTTGGCAGACTTGGCCAGGCTGCAGATGTCAACTCAAGAAGTCAAAGTGAGTCACTGCACGCACACACGTATCTAGAGAGCATTTTCCGTGTAACATGATGAAATCATTGACAGGCACGTTATGTAACTGTTGGTCATGAATCACTTGGATTACTGGCTGAGGAAGGCTCAGGCTGTGAAACCAACTCATGCAATTATCTATAATGACATGAGTATAGGACAAATTAATGATGGGAACTGACATATTTTTTTTCCATTTGCCCCAGTTGGCCCATTGGGCAGCTTAACACTTTGTTTGTGTTGTTGGCAGACTCTTTTATTATCTGCTGCCTTTGTCAGTGAAGTGGACTAGAGTCTGCTGTGGGAAGGAGATGCTAAGGGAACTGGCTAAGGCCAGGTAAATAAAGAGCAGCCAGATTTCCTAGCATCTCCTTCTGCTCCTTCTCTCCCTCTTGCTCTTCCACATTCCTTTTTCAGTATCAACTTCTTAATCCTTATCCTTCTCTCTGCTTTGTGCCCCCTTTCTTTCGTCTTCCCCTCACTCCCCTACTTTCCCTCCTGTGTCTTCTACTTTCTTTTTTTTCTGTTCAAAAGATAACTGGGCTAGATAGCTTCCCATTTTCCAGCCAAAATTCTTTACTCTTTTTCTGTAAATGTTTTGATATCATTATAAAACAACATTAATTTATTAGCATTTTTTTTCATTCAATGCCTAATGTATTCTTCTTTGCTTCTTCTGGAGAAGCTTTTCTTAGTGTTTTTTAGTGCCTTAGCTTTTGTTAGTGTTTCTTCTTGCCAATATTTTGCTGCTGAGTCTATCTAGTCTGTGCTGGCTGGTCTTACTATGAATGCTTTTGTATGAGGCGCAGAACTCATATTTCTGGGAGATTCATTCCTTCGGTATGTGCTTTGGGCAAGACCCTGGCCCCATGAATGCCAAAGGCCAGAATTCTCATTGATTTTTGTGAGGAGCGGGCCTGGGCCTTGCTTTTGTGTCCCCAGAGAATTACTTTAGCCTGTGTGTGTTCTCTAAGGGAAGAGCTGGCTTGGGCAACTGCGGGTAAGACTAGACTTGTGTGCGCTGTCTCCATAGGACACAGCACTTAGCCGAGATACAGAACAGACTCAACTCGCTCACAGTGCTGAAAAGTACCAGAGTCACAAGCTTGAGTTCCCACTTCCCTTTCAATAAATCTGTGAAATGTCTCAAAGTTCAGGGTGGTATCACAGCTGTATCAGCAATGCCAGTCTTGGCAGCATTCAAAAGTCATCAATCAAGGCTCAATAAACCATGACACTGGATTAAAAATCACAAGGCTTAAATACATACTGAGTTCTTTATTGCTGCCGCCTCATCTGTGAGCCTATAACTACATTCAGATGTTGTCTTCAAGTCTTTCTGTGCAAGCACAAGCACTATAAAACACCCTTATTAATATTAAACTATACATTTCATGGAACTACCTCCTCCCAAGACCTGGCGCATGAGGTATACATCACCTATCATGACAGTTGTGATAAAACTAAGAGAGCAGGCAGTGCTGTGGGCTTCCGCAGAGGCTGAAGTAGCAGGCTCTCCTGTTGCTACAGGATCCCTCTCACTTCAGTGTCTTGCGATGTGAAGAATCAAACAAAAGCATGATCTTCACTCTAGCTGTGACAGGAAAAACTGCCCCAAAAGTCAGCAACTCCAGCAAACTGGAGTGCCAGGGAGGGCTGCTCTAGGAAAGTATCAGAAGTGCAAGCTGAGGACGTTGCTCCTCAGGGCAGGTGTTGTGTTCTGGGGAGTCCTGGGTCCTGGTGACAGAAAACCGCAGAGACTGATGACTCCTCTGAGATCCTGTGCTAAAATGATTCCCAGAAAACCAAGCAGTGCGGAGTGTCCAAGGTGCCGAATAGCCAAATTGCATTTAGCACGTGCTTGAGAGTTGTGCTTCTCTGCAGAGAGCGAGCATGTTCCGTGACCAGATAGGATGTGTTAAGTGAGGTAGGATCACGTCCAAATACTGCACCAAAGAATGTTTCATGCAAGTATTTGGAAAGTGTGTTGGAGCAGCTCTCCAAAAAAAAAAAAAAAAAAAAAATCTCCAGTTTTCAGGTTGGATAGTAAAAATTGCAGCAAAGCAAAAATTGGAAACCATCTTAAAAAAGGCAAAGGAAAAAACTTGAGAAATTTCAGTTTAAAGACATGAATGCAAGTATTTTTTAAAAAAACTTCTTTATTTTCCCCCTCACCTTCTCATCTATTGCTAGTCTATGTTTTGCCATGAAAAGGGAGGCAACAGAGGAAGAGTGAAGAAAAAGCTGGAAAACAGTTTCTTGTTTACTGTTTTTTTACTGAAAAATTAGAAAAATTTGAGGGAAGGGGAGAAGAAAATGCTCATAAATTGATTTTCTTTTGAAGAAAACCACTGTTCGTTTTAAAAATGTTTTGACGAATTCTGCTCTTGTTTGAGCAATTCCATGCATGGAGAAAGAAGGCTGGTTTCAGAATTCAAGTTCTGGATCCATGGTTTGGCTCAGTGCCTTCTTTCTAAATATGAATGTAGGTAAACATATATGAGCTAGAACAGTCATGGCAGAATAATGAGGCTATTTATTTGGAATAGCCGTTTCCCCCCACCTACTTATGATGTGTTTAGCTTTCAATGACTAACTGGAACGATGATTAAGACCTCCGTCTGGGCAGCAGCCGCTTGTCTTCAAGGTTCGTCTAACTTCCATCTCCACCGTAAATAGTTAGCTATATACAGTTCACCACATTTCTTCGAAGAAGCTTTTTGGACGGTCTTAACCTGATTTTCCAGGAATCTCCTCTCCTTCTTACTTGGAAGGCATTATTAAGTGTAGTGCCTTTCGTTTTCCATCCCTGCAATGCATCCCAAGGGTCCAGATGAAAGACTAGGCCCAATGATTCAATGCTGAATGTAAGCACATTGCAGAACATCAAGGGATCTGCGTGGGGGTGTTTATGATCAGAAAACTGTTGGACAATGGGGCCTCCTTCATGTGCACCTAGTTGTGGTGTCTCTTTCTATATCACTTTGGTCTGAAGATGAAGGACAAAGCCTGCTGCGCATGAGCTTTGTCTTTTGATATAGTGCCAGTGTGTTGGGCTGCAATTTGGGAGACCCATGATGAGGGTCTGAGGAGAAATGGGAGCTGAAGCACACGTGGCTCATGGGAATATCTGTATGTGATCAAGCAGGTCAGATGGGCATCTTCTATTGAAACCCTCAAAAACTGTCCTCTCCTCAACTTATAATGCTTTTCTTTCTGTCCCAGTGGGGTGCACTGTGCCATTTCTCAACAATGCATGTATTTTTTTTCTATTGAAATACTATGGGGTTTCAGTTTTTTAAATTAAAAACTGAATGTTTTAGAAAATTTCTCTTTCCCACATGAACATTTCAGTTGACTTGCAAAATCTTTTTCTGTTAGAAATGTCAGTAGTAGATTTTTAACCCATTCTAAGAAGCTTCATTCTTTTCACAATGGCTAACCTTCTAAAATCCCATAGGAATTATGTCCCTCTTCCTTTTGCTGAAAAATGGTGAATTAATGAAATGATTTTTGTCTACTCTTCCCTCTTAGCATTCTCTTTTGGTCTCCATATTTTTTTCACATCCTTGCACAACCCTAAACTGTAGTAAAAAAGATATTTCTGAAGCAGAAGAGCAATGGAAATTGTACTGTTTTAGCCTGGATAAAAGAGGTAATTTAAGCCAAGACTAATCCATTAGGAAGAGTTCAATATAACTAGAGGTTGTCATGCTCATATAGCTTTTTCAGACATCATATATAATTTAATAGCTTTGTAAGTAAGTTCAATGTACAGTTCTGCAAGAACTTCTGAAAAGATCTCATTTGCTAACAAATTCCAAATAGCTCTTACTTGACCCTCTTTGGTTTCTTCTCTATTAGATTTTATTATAGGACTTTTTACATAATGGGAGAACACAAACAGGAGACTTGGAGCCACAGTTTCAGAGCTCTTTGTTCTAGGATTGAGAAATCAGTTTCCAGATGTGGACCATGTTGGCAGCTTTTTTTTTTTCCTTTTTTTTTTTTCCCCCTCCCCTTTTGTGTGTGTGCGTGTGTATGTCTGTACGTCTTTCTCTGTTGGCCAGGAGTGAGAGAGGGAAATTAAGATGATGAATGAAATAATGAAAATAATAAAATAACAATGGTCAAAATCCCCTTTGTTCATGAGTCATGACTCAGCTGAGGGCAGCAGCAGGAGTGCTGCTGCGAGTCTGCTCTGATGTCAACAGCAGACATCACTACAGGGACATGTTTAGGTACTTTTGGTGGAAGAAGTGGGGTCTGGGGGGTTCATGGAGTAATTTGCTAAGAAGTTAGAAGAATTCTTAGGTCCATATTCTCTCCCACGCTCTGATTTCTTTGCGCCAGTCTGGAAAGACAACAGATCTCCCCAGCTGAGGATTTTCCCAGCATGGGGTAGTCCACAGATGGCAAAGCTGGCTTCTAAATTAACTTCCCACAGCACAGGGTGTGGAGGGGGTGGGCCATCCCAAGCTGATGAGGACGAGAGCTACTCTGAAAATGACTTGCAAAACCCGAGAGCTGGATGGACCCTTCTCATGTCACTGGCACTCTGGCTACTGGGTGAATGCTCTAGGTCTACATGTGAGTCAACCTGTCTCCTTTCTCCCTCCTGGCTTTATCCTTTTCAAGAGAAATTTCCAAGTCAGTAGTACCACACAGAAGTGGTATTGTGTCCCTGCCTGCTACAATCCGCTTGATCAGCCTCCGAAAGGGACCTCCAGTCTGGCTGTTGAAGAAAGACCCAGGGCTACAGCTGTCTGCAGGACAGAACTTGAGCCTTTTGCCAGGGTTGCATGAATGAGAACAGTAGGATTAAGATATATTAATGCTGTACGTGCTGCTGTGTTTATCAAGGCAATCTAGTTCTAGTCAGTGCCATCATTCCCATTGTTTTGCAGACATCCATTTCGTCCTAGCATAGGAAAGGACACCAAATTGGTTTCTTGTTAGATATCTGTTAGAGGGGCTTTAGCCAAAGATCTCTAGGAGTGAATTCTGAGACAGTGAACTGAAAGAGAGACCTCAAGTATAATAGGGAGAAGATGGATTGCTGTGTGGCTGTAATACTTCCATGATGAATATTGAGTTTCCTAGAACAGTTTGGTGTTGAGTGCATAGACAGCTTGGACAGATGCTGAAGAAAAAGGAGGGAGGAGAAGGGGGATCCATCTCAGCTAACTCTACATGTTTTTCTCTCTCAAATCACTGCTTTCAAGTTGTGGACACATCTGGAAGTAACAGCAAACACGTGTAGACTGTGGTTTTGGAAGAGGGTGGATGAGATTCATATGCAAGGGAGGGTGCAGTCCTGGCCTGACAGCATGACCTTGGAGGCAATTGGAGACAACCTAGAGGTAGAGGAAGAACTCCCCAGATCAAAGAGATATCTCCATTCATCTCTGCCATCCTCACTGGAGGAGCTGGGAAGTTGTTCTTGAATGTAATGGACATGCACAGAAGTCATAACACATGACTCACTCTGGTGGTTGTAATGAGTTTTGCACCCCCTACTTAGATGATAGATGGGACACAAGGCCCAAGTTGGGTGGGTGATGGATGGATGCTCAAAATAATCCTGACTGTGTCTTTACAGCTGTGGTTTCATCCAATATATCCATCATAGCCTGGGAATCATAAACTCTTTTACCCAAACTGGACCCTTAAGGGTATGGTCACAAATAAAGTGTAGCTCTGACCCCCTTCACTGTGCTTAAAGGTTGTTGAGTCAAATTGTTTGGGAAGTATCAAGTAGCTTTTGATACATAAGTAGATTTTCACTTCGGTCCTTTGTGGTTGTAGGTTTCTAGGTGTAGAAACAAACTTTGGCCATCAACCTGATTGCTGATCTGCCTACCTTTACACAAGTTTTGTGCTACTGTGCCTGTCAGTGTGCAAGCTGCATCCTACCACAGTGCTGGGCTGTCTTTGTTTTGGAGTCCTTGGAGTCTCTTGGCCAGTCCTCCCTCTGGGGATTTGAAACTCTGCTTTTGCGATAGTTTCACTATTAAGGTGTTTTCCCCCACCCTCTGTGTGTGTGGAGGTTTTTGTTTTAAATATATAAATATTTATTTACATTCTATTTAGATTGGTTTATTTCAGGAAGCCTTTTTGAGGGGGCCTCTCTTTGCATAGTAGGCAAATGTATGTATGGCATTCTTGTTCTTATGGTAGAAAGGTTCATTTAACAACGAAGTTCCTCTGATATTCCCAGAGAGGACAGTAGGGTGAGGTGTGAACAAACAAAATAGAGGGTTTGACTTCGTCCTTTGACAATCTTCCCTCTGTTGTTCATTGTGTCACAAGATAGTGTGTGCACGCATGTGCCATATAATGGAGGCAAAAATTGCCAGTAAATTTTTGTTTGTAAATAGCAGAGTTTGCTTTTAGGCTTCATATCTTAGTATCTAGGGAAGCAAGGAGGAACCTGATTTTTTGCTGTGTCAATGTCTGTTTTCTGGGTATTCTTTCCTTTCGTGCTGTTTCCTTTTGACTTTACAATGCTATAACAGCAGTTGAAAGAAGCAGAAGTTGCACTTTGTGAGATCACAGCTAATTTCCAGCGAAATCGCTGGCTGCTATTTCTTACTGTGCTGACAGTTCTGAATATCCAGTGCCAGTAAATGAGAAAAATGGAGTACAGTGTGTACACAGAGTTTGGCAATATAGGATAAACTGAGTCCTAGAGCTGGCACTCTGGCTTTCAAAATATCTTATCAGATTTAGATCTCAAACTAGAAAGGCAGAGATGCTTTTCTTCACTGTCTGCCTTGGTGGTACAAGTAGTCAGAGGAAACGTGAATGATAATTGCAAACATTAGCAGGTAGGAAGAACACTAAAGAAACTGGAAGGTAACTCACCAAAGATATACATACTTCATGGGTCTCCACAGAGATGTAGCTAAAAAGGAATCATCTGCATTTCATTTTTCTCATTTGTATCCAATCAGGAAACATTTCCTGAGGAGCTGAATGGAGAATAATTTCTCAGAGGAGCTACTATTCCCTAAGTCATATAAAATGGGACACACAGTCCACGTCAGTGAACAACCCAGCTTGGTTTTTGAGCATTTTCATGATTTCTTTTTATCTTTGAGTTGAATAACTCCAATTGCATGGTAAGATGGAATGCTAGAATGAATGAAGAAGAAGGAGGAGAAACAATAACCTAAACCAAGCAGTTTTATTGAAAACAGGACCCAGGGAAGAACTAGTGACTTTGGGCTTTGTAAGCTCTCTCTCCTGGAGATTTCTTTCACTAGTGAGACAATATAGGAATAAAACAGGAGAGTGTTTCAGATATCAAACACTATGTCAGCAGATGAACAGGCACAGGGATTGGAGATGGCACGACCGATCTTTACATACAAGTGTTATCCTCAGCTCATTTCAAGAGCGGTCTTCTGGATTTGGCATAGATATCCTGCGCTAGTTTGGTCAAGCGAGCGAAACAAGTACCATATTTTCATAGGGCTTGCTCAGGCTAGTTGTCCTAGTGTACAGCTACCAGATGCTGTCAAGGCCCTGGGTTAACGAGAAGAATGACTGGGGTGGTAACACTGTTAAAGGAAAAGACTACCAACTTTTTTTTTTTTTTTTAAGATAAAAACCTGCAAAACCAGCTGTGGTGTCTTTCTGCTTTTCTCCTTCCTGTTCAACACTGTCGAAGTTACTCATGAGAAATTCATATGGTGGTTTGAAATTCAGCATTTGAAATCACAGAGTAGTTGATGTTGGAAGGGACTTCTGGAGATCACCTAGTTGAACTGCCCTGCTCAAGCAGGGTCACTTACACCACCAGATGCGCAGGACCACGTTGCACAGTATTGCATCCAGGCAGATTTTGAAGATCACTGGAGAAGGACACTACACAACTTTAATCCATTTCGGTGCTGTGTCACCCTTGCAGTTGAGAAGCTTTTTCTCATGTTCAGATGAAACTTCCAGTGTTTTAGTCTGTTGCCTCTTGTTCTATTGCTGGCCACCACTGAACATAGTCTGGCCCCATCCTCTTGATCTGATTGGGGCCCATGAATTTGTGGGTGTCAAGTTCGCCTAAATGATCTCTACTCTGATCCCACTTGGTCAAGGGAAAGTCCTCCTTCCTCCAGACTCTCTTTCTTGTCAGCAGGGTCTGGGATTCCTTAAGAGCTGACCTTAGCAGTAAAGACTGAAGCAAAGGTGGCATTCTGTATCTCTGCTCTGTATCCCTCATCACCAGGGCACCCACCCCATTCAGCAGCAGGCCCGCGTTATCCCTAATCATCCTATGGAGGATCCTCCACAGTCATGTCCTGTACACACTTCCCTGGCTGCCTGCATCTCCAGAGACATCCCAATTTGTACCATGTTTTGCTGACTATCTCTTGTTTGTAACTCTCCCTTTTCCCCCATCTTTCCTAGTTTGTCTTCCTTACCAGGCTGGCCAACCTGTTGAGAAAATGTTTGCCCTCCTTAGTGAGGAAGATCACATCTCTCCCCATCAGTTGCCTATCTTAAGACAAGGTCCCATGATCTAGAAACAAAAGCCCTGTTGTCAACACCAGTAATACAGCCAGTTGTTAAATTGGAATATCCCTTTGTTCCTCCTCCCGTCCTATCCCCTCACTGGCAGAATGGGGGTAAAAGAAAGACTTGGGATACCAGGCCCTTAGCCACCATCCACAGAGCTCTGAATTTGTTTGCTTTCTAATTTGTCCATGGTATCCTTAGTGCTGGAGGAACAGCAGAGGGTAATAGTCTAACGCATGGATGAGCCTTGGCAGTCTTTCCATGACATCTTGTATTTGAGCCTCTGAAGGCAACAAATCTCTCTAGAGAAGAGGTTTGGTCAGGAGATAGGTGCCTTGGTCCCCTGCAGCAGGAGTTAACTGCAACAGTTACTTGCAGCTCCTTCAAGAGTTCCCATGAGGTACAAGGTCTTTCAGCCCCGTTGCTTCCCTTGAAGCCATGCTCAGCTCCTCCTCAGCCCGGAGAGCACTAAACCTGTTCTTCAACTGCAAGCCTTCAGGAGGAGTAAGAACCTTTTTCTTCATCCAAGAAGTGACCTGTTTCCTGCTTCCTTCTGCAGAGTTATGATGTACCCCAGCATATGGCAGAGAGTCCTTGAGCAGAGCCCTCCACTCCTGCAAGAGGTTGTGAGTCTTGGAGCTGTATGGTTCAGCCTGGAGAAGAGAAGGCTGAGAGGGGATCTAATCAGTGTATATAAGTACATCAAGGGAGGGAGTGCAGAGGATGTTGCTGGTCTCTTTTCAGTGGTGGCCACTGACAGAACTAGAGGAAATGGCTCAGAGAGGTTGTGGAGTCTCCTTCTCTGGAGATCTTCCAAACCCGCTTGGACGCAGTCCTGTGCCACGTGCTCTAGGTGACCCTGCGTGTGCAGGGGGGTTGGACTAGATGACCTCTAGAGGTCCCTTCCAACCTTAAGCATTCTATGATTCTATGGTCTCTGAGAATACCCTCTCTCTTGTTCATCCTAGATGCTTTACAGCCTATTGACCTCCTCACATAACTCCTTTACCTGATGACACAGCTCATCAATAGCAGCACACCTGTAGCCAAGCTGACCATCCGCCCAGGCCTCACAGAGAGTTCACAAGCCCTCTCTGCAGCCTCAGCCCTGTAGAGGAGGATGGTGCTGGCCTCTTTTCCCTGGTGGCCACCAACAGAACTAGAGGTAATGGCTGCAAACTGAAGCACCAAAACTTCCACATGAACTTAAGAAAAAAATTTTTAACAGTGAGGGTGACAGAGCTGCCCAGAGAGGTTGTGGAGTCTCCTTCTCTGGAGATCTTCCAAACCCGCTTGGACGCAGTCCTGTGCCACGTGCTCTAGGTGACCCTGTGTGTGCAGGGAGGTTGGACTAGATGATTTCTAGAGGTCCCTTCCAACCTTAAGCGTTCTATGATTCTATGATCTGTTGTCAGAGGCTCTGTCTGGGTTGAAGCCTTTGAAGCAGCTAATGCAGTCACTCCAACAGCTACTGGGTAATGTGCTCTGTGTCATGACTATGACTGTATCTGAGGGAGTATATGCTATGAGGACTGGTAATGAAGGTGCCTTCTTCACCCTTCTGCGCAAACTGCTGCCTCTGTAGCTGCCCTCTGCGCCTTGAGAAGAGAATTCATCCAGGCAGTGTCAGTGTTGGTTGTAGATGCATCATTTCTTCAGCCTCAATAATGGGAAGGCAGAAACCTCAGTACATGTGTTTCAGTAACCAATTGTTATTTAACAGCTACTCAGTCTTATTTAATCCTCGAGTGCTAATAGAGGAGTGGCGACACAGTTGTTTAAAAATACATTTTTTTGCTAAAATACTTTTTGAGGTTTATTAGTTAACAAACAAGTATATCTAATGGGTCATAAATAATGTGTCTGGGCAGACAACCTAAAACATGAAAGCAATCCATAGGCCAAGTACCACCTCTGGTTATATTGTGTAACCCCATGGAGAAGATAAGTGTAAATGAGAACAAGACCTAGCCCTATAATTGTAAATATATAGATTCATAGACAGCTCTGACCACAAAAAAGCAAATGAAAGCCTCAAACTCCTGGATTTGTGCCAGATACCTTGGGGCTGAGTTTCACATCCACTGTGGTGTGTTGTTTAGGGAGTGGACTCAAAAGAAAAAACATACCTCTGTCTTGAAAACCCCTGCCTTGAAGTGGGCCAGCTGCCCAAATGTAGTGTGCTGTATCATAGCATCTCTGACTGTCCCACCAAATTTGTCCTCCTGCAGTTTTTCTTGATCCTTTGCCTTTTTTCTTCCTCCCTTCAATGCCTTGGTTCTCTCTGAGTCCTGAACCTACTGAGATGATAATACTGTCGTCTTTGAACTTGGGTGCTACTTGAGTGCTACCAGTTGTGTCAGTTTTGGCATTTTATGCATGAGGAGCCTGTGGGTTGCATGCCAGCTGAGCATCTTGGCAGGCTGTGTTTCCTCTGCTTGTTAGGGTACTTGAAGTTTTGATTCCTAAAGCCACAACCTTTGCTGATCTGGCTGTACAAGGGTAGGAAAAAATGTGTGGTGCTATTCCCTTCAGGACTGATGTTGGCAAGGAAAGAAAATTCCTAGATTTGATTGCTTGTCTATTTACTTATTTATTTACTTTTGTATTCAGCAGTGGGAAAATATTTTCGTCCTCTTCCTTGTCTTGTCAAACCACTTTTTCAGGGCACTGGAGTATAAACCTGGACTGCAATGCTTTTCCTTGTCCTGCACTGTCCTGGATCTCTCTTGGCCTTCAAAAAAATGCTATGAAGGTGGCAGAAGCCCTGAGACAGCTTTTTTAGGAAAAACGGGACACTCTCATTGTTGAAAGTCACCATGTCTATTCCCTCAGACCTGAGGTTCCCATCTAGCTTCCTCCACCTATCCCCTTAGGATGCGGACCCTGGTCCCCCAACCTGTGTCTTCTGCACAGTCATGAGGATGCTGCTGGTGCTCTTGTTCCTTCTCCAAATGGATGGGGCCTGCCCTGCCACTCTGGCTCCTTGGGCTGCCTCCTGCTTTATCCTGTCTGTGAACTCCTGACCTGG
Organism: Tinamus guttatus; assembly: GCF_000705375.1. Next base: position 426,768 of record NW_010583639.1, read on the forward strand.
AGCGCTCCCTCTCCTTATCCAGTTCCCCTCCCTCTTCCAGCTCCTGGATTGTCTCGTGTTTCTTGGAATCCGGCAGCGCAAGGGCTTCTTGTTGATTGGTATAAACAATCTTAAAGGTCACATTTTTTCCCCCCCTGCAGAGGGAGGGAGTGGGGAGCGGGGGGGTGGGCTAAAATAAAAGTCTTCTCTCAAATTAACAACCCCAACGATGTAAACATGGAAGCCGAAGGGAGCTGTTCACCAGCAATGTGAGCTGTGCCAGCAAAGCCCCTCAGGGCTTGCTTGGGAAAGAAAATGTGGGCACAAGATGCGGCCTGCTGCTGCAGGGAGGAGCCGGGGCACGAGGGCAATCGCGCCCTGCTTCTGAATGGTGACATCTGATTTGAACAGCTGTGTTTGCGCCTGGGCTGGCACTGGCCATCCTGCTAAGCTGGGGGAGAATGCGGAGTCCTGGTGCCCCTGTCAGAAAGCAGATGGAGCGGAGGCCTGGAGGCCAGGGCGGTCTGGAGCCTTGGGATAGCTGCTCAGCCAGAGCCTGGGTGTGATCCAGTTCCTGAAGCAGGTCGTCTGTGGGATTCAACAGGGATTGGGTCGGGGCCCTGTCTGGGGAGAGGTTGGAGGAACGCACACATCAAAGCAGGTGACTGAACACCCACGTTTGCTTTGAGTTTTTGGCAGAATCTCAGAGAAGATCTCCGGAGGTTTAATAGCTTGGTTATGTGAGCCAAAATATGGCAAGGAATCACATTCTTGACCAACCTGGCTGTGCCAGGAAAACCCTCTGTAGATACAGATTGCACTGAAATGAGAATCACTTAACCATCATAGTTTATATAACCTGGAGAGATGTTAAAAATGCAAAATGGCGATACCTCTTTTGTCTTTACGAATTGTATAGTGTCTGAAAGTTTTTGGGGTGTATAATTCTTCCTAGCACAGGCTTGTTGGAGGTTTAAGCCTGCCATGTGCTTCTTGGGTGGTGTTCTCCTCTGGGAGCAACCTCCTCAGGGAAGTAGGAATGATGTGGACTTGAACCAAGAGCTGCAGCGTCCTGGCCAAGGCTTTCAGAACTCAGCAAGCTGAAGAGCAACATTTCAGACCTGGCCCATATCTCTGGCATACTGCAGCACAACTTTGTATCCCAACAAAGTTTCCTGTAAATTATAAGTTTATGTGAGTTTAAGGGGAGAAGTTCATAGAAGACAGAGAAATCCATGGAGATTGCTAAAAGCATAATGATTACATTTTCCTCAACAAGTCCCTTTGCAAAAGATTGTTGTTCATGATGAAGGCACTGGAGGAAAATATCAAATGTCTGCTGTATTTCATCCCTCCTGTGGTGTCTATTGTGGCAACTGCTGGAGACAAGATACTGAGTTAGATAAACTTTCAGTCTGTCTGAGTAAGGCCACAGAAAGTTGTGGCCTAATCCCATCTCTGGAGAAGATAACAAGACAAAACTTCTTGTTATGTGGAATAGGGGCTATAACCATAACCCTGCCTGCTTTGGCTGGGGGACCTAGGCAAACCAGACCATATGGAAACCTCTGAGAAAGGACTTTACATGTTTCCTTAGCAAGTTTTTCTAAGGAAATGGTCTGTATGTGACTATCATCTGTGTATAAATTTGTGGTCCTGCTTGTGTGTGTATCCCTCCATCTCCTTCCACAGGACTTTTTGGCTGCTTTTAAGCTAATTTAGAAAGGTGATAGAGGTCTCAAAGTTAATGCAGTTCCAACAAATATAGCAAAATGGATCTCAACCCTTATTCAAATGTAAAAAAACACACAGGGAAATCTTATGAATGCCCCAACCATGGGAAAAGGTTTTTGAACCCAAAAAGTACCTAGAATACCAAGTTTCATTAGTTCTACCACTATTTCTTATTTGTTCTATTTCCTTGGACCCCTGCTTATCCAGGTTCCAGCCTGGAATGGAAGCAGAGAGTTAGACACAGCAGGAAAACATTTATTTTTTGATTTGTATTACAATAGATCTCAGATGCCCAAACAGAGATCAGGGTCGCAGTGCCTTGGGTACTGTCCATGTTATACACAATAATAGATGATCCTTGGTCTGAAGCGTTTCAAACATCAAATGCAGGCTGAGAAGGGAAAGTGGGTCACCAGCTCACATGTCAGGTTAGCAGCCAAACTGGGCTTTGAACTTGAGGCTCTCCTGAGCCTGAGCTCTTGGGCCACGCTGGTGCAGCTGCCCTCGCACAAACTCCTCAAAGGTTTGCCCAAATTCAAAAGCTCAGTTACCCACTGATGATACTGTCCGTGGATCCTGAAATTAATGCTTGGGGGGGGGGAAAAGAAAAAAAAAAAGGTGCTGAATATTTTCATCCATGTCTAAACCAAAAATGGCTGCTTATATTCACTCTTTTGCCTCACAGAACTTTATTAGATGCTAAATAGTCTTTTTTTTTCCTTTTGTGAGGTGGTAAAGGAAGTGGAAGGATTGAGGAGATAATATCCTTGTGTTTTGAATGATATGAGTATTTTAACTCTTGTCTGCTCTGTTGATCTGTTGCTAATGGTCAACAAACTTCATTCATGTTCCCAAATGTTGAACTCTTGAGGGATGAGATCGCACTGTCTGAGGGTCATTTGCTGAAACGTCACCTTTGTTTAAATTCCTAGTGTATTATGGTTTCTAGCAACAACAAAAAATGCAAGGGAGAACTATTGGTGGTCCAGAGTGCCTGCTAGTGCTGAGTACATCTCAACACAAGCCCTAAAGCTGGGCAAAATTCCTCAAGTTCCATGTTTTTTATAAATTTGGACCTGATAAGAACTTCAGGGAGGTTCATTGAACATTTAGTGAATGGTTGGAGAGAAAGAACTCCAAAACAACTGAGAAATAAATGGATTATTTAATAGTCTTGTCTTCAAATTCTTTCAGGATATTCCTACTACAAATAGGCTTTATTTAAATAGCGTTTTTCATAAGTGATAAACTGTTGTATGAATAGAAATTTTAATTTCAAAGATTAGGCACTTGGGAACCACAAATTTGACTTAGTTTTAGGCAAGGTTTCTGAAGGGCATTTAAAACTTTGAAAAAAAGTAGGGGTCTTTTGTTTGATTTTGTTTGGTTGTTTGGTTTTTAATGTCAAGCACCAGTGTCTTTTAAACAGACATGCCTTGAATAGGATTGGCCTGGGATCTTTCTCCTAATGGAAAAGCTAACTTTTTATCCAAGAAAGAAGCAAAAAAATTCAAATCCAAATTTTTTCTTTCCTTTTTTTTTTTCTCCTATTTTTGAGTATTTGGTTTCAAACAGTAAGGAGAGTTGTCTTCTGTGACGCATCTTACCTCATCACACACTTTCTTCTCTATCTCTGTGTCAAAGATGTCTGCAGGATATCTTTAATCAAACCCTAATATTTGGTGTGCTGCTTCTGTAATTCCACTGCACTAGTGTAGCTGGAGTGCTATGAGAAGGCAGCCTGATGCGGACCTATTCTTGCTAAAACTCTGACTACTCAGCATTGGCTTTTCTTGACTGTAGTGCATCGGGAAACCATTTGGAGAAGTCTGTGTACGTATTTTCATAAAAGATGTCATGCTTGGGGGGAAGTGCGGTTGGGCAGGATGCAGCGGCAAGGCAGCCTACTTCCCCCATTGCAAAGGTTCTCTGTTTCGTAAGCTGTGCCTCCCCTGTGTCCTCTCAGGACTTGGGTCACGCTCCAAATCCCATTCTGCTTCCCGCACTTTCACCCATCACCAGAATGATAAAACACCCGTTCAAAGGCTTTGCGGAACTGATTCCTATGCTATACTTTTAAAAATAAAAAGTCGCATTCTGAGACTGGTCTTTAGTTTGTATTCATTGATGGTACAGGCTGGGAATTTCAGAGGAGCCATGCCAATGTCAGATGCCCAACAACTTGAGAGTTTTTGCATCTAAAGTCCTTTGTACTCTGTTGAAGAATCCCAGCCTCTGTCCCTAGATATTGCTGCACAGATTGCTGTTGAGCAATATGAGAAATGATTTGGGACTGTCATGTTTGTGCCAATGAAAACATCCCCTTAAGGAACAGATCATTCAAATTTAGGGTTTTGGATTGCTAGATTCAGGAGGGGAAGCTTGGACTGCTAAGTTCATAGGAGCAGAGGAAACTACCCATAGGAAGAGATCCTAGATGTGGATTTTCTTGCCTCTTTGAAGCATCTGACCTTGGTCACTGTTGAAGTCAGGATATTAAACTAGAAAGACAGTGGTTCTCTCCAGCTTGGTTGTTTTTATGTTCCCCATAATCCATATTTTGTGGGTCCAGTAGGAAAAGATGGATTGTGTAATATCTCTATTCATAGCAAACTATTGCACTGCTCCTATAGGCCACGTTGTCATAGAAGTGTTACTGTAGCAGTGATTGTCTAAGGATATAAGCAAGGTTTATAAGGAGATCGGCAATATCAGCTGGACTAATAAAAGATCCTACCTCTGCTTTCAGACATTGCTGCAGCTAATAAACCAAGGCCCTCCTAGGGAAAGTTAAGTGACAAAGAATGCTGTGCCTGGAAAAATTAGTTGCTGGTTTTCAGAGTAGCAGTGGGGACTATAAGGGACACACTCTGCCATGGGATAGGCCAGGCCCGCATGGAGAGGGGTCTGGGCTGCTTGGTCTACACGTTTTGGATCGAACAAAGAGAAGTCTGCCCATTGAGCTGCTGAATGCTAGGCAAGGTGGGAGCACGTCTGTCATCATGGCCATGTCTTGTAATCCTCTGAGCAAAGGAGCTGATTTGAGAGGGGAGCTTAAACCAGAAAGGTGTGAATGGATAACATGCCAAGTTACGTTTCTTGGTTGCTCTCTCTGTGTTAATGTTCCTTCCTGCCTCTCTCATGTTCTTCTGCTAGTGTGTTTTTAAGATTGTGCTTTGGGGGTTAAGAGAGCTCAAATTTTAGGCATACAGCAAATGGGGGTTCTCAAGAGATGGCGAAGGTGGTTGATGGGTCAAGCTGGAGTACAGAAACATGCTTGTGCTCCACTTCTGGCACCTTTGAGAGGAGAAGATCTTTTCCCTTTCCTCTCCCATGCTCTTCAAACACCTGGCAATTCCCCGCTTCCTTGAGATTAGCATTCCCTAGAGGCAGTGCAAGTGTCTCATGGCTACTAAAAATCTCTGGGATTTTGGAGGCCAGCTGAGCAGTTTTCTCTCGGAGTTCCTTACGCCACCTCTTAAAACTGAGTGTGTTTATAACATAGTCTGCAATGGGATAATCTGAAGACTGGAGAGAATACATGTCTCTGCCAGCATCACATAATTACCTTGTATTAATCTTTGTTGTTTTACCTTGGCTCAGCATGTGAGCAAAGTCTGCATCCCTTCGTTCTGTGCTGCGGTCTAGATCAACCTATGATTGGAGTTAGCAGCTGAGGTACTGCAGAGATACCCGATGGCCGCCTATTCCACCGTGTCCTTTGAGCCCCTCCTGCCTGTTTCTCCCTGTCCCCATCAGCGGCCCTGTCCTGGCTCAGCATGCCGAAGGAGACAAAGCCTCCTCCTGCATAGCTCGGGCATAGCTCAGCCGCATTCTTCAGTGAGTGTTTTTTCCCCAGTGACCTTACTCTCCAGCTCTGGTGGTCAGTGGGGTATTATGCTGCGAGCCGGTCCGCATTCCTCCACCCACTCAGCCAAGCACTGCCCGCTGGGAAGGGGCGGCAAGGCAGCGAGGAATCTGAGCGGCTGGGGACTTATTCAAGGGAAGCAGAAATTCCAGCCCTTTGGGACTGGTTTACCCATCACTCCTTCAGCAACAGGGAGGTTGGAGCAGCTGCGTGAAAAGGGCCTGACCGCTGCGGTTACCACACACCCGGCACTGACAGGCATTCTCGTGGCAAGGCCGCAGGCTCCCCTGGTTGCCATGCTGCTGACTCTTTCCTCACACTGAGAGGAAACCCCAAGGAAAACAGCCTGGAGAAACTTTCTCAGAGCGGTTGCCACTTGCCGTGTTTGTGGGGGCCTTACAATAACAGGTTTAGTTCCTCAGCTCCCCCGTTGAAGCCTGTAAAAGCTGCTCCATTAAGGATCTTTAAACACTGTAATTCATGTAGCTCACTGGTTTTGGGAGCCTTTTAAGTCTGGCCGCTTAATGTGCAACTTCTAAAATAACAGCCTTAATTTTATATATACACATATACGTATGTATGTGTGCGTGAGAGAGACTAGACATGAGCAAGATAGGGAGTTGTAATGCAGATGGTTTTTCAGCTCCTGAGCCAACTCAGACCGATTACAGTGGAGGAAGGTTTGTACAGTAAGAAGAGAAGGTTAGAATCCCCCGATTTTATTATTACCATGGTTAGATTTGTAATGTTAAGGATTTGTCAAGAAATGACTAAGTCAGGAAAATTTATGATTCTCATAGCTCACTCAGCCACTCTGCACATCCTGTACATTTTCTGACATACTTCCAGCAGCATAAATATTAATAGAGTAATACTGACATTTAGGGCCTGATCCAAGTCTCATTAAATTCAGTGGAAACACTCCCATTGTCTTCAGTGGAAGATGGATCGTGGTCTTGAAAAGGAACAAAGGAGGAGAAAATACCAAGTGGGGGCTTCGTGTGGCTAAATAATGTTGTTATCGAATCAGAACTCCTCCACTTCCTGACTCTGAGCATTTCGCTCTGTGACCTTTAACGTTAAATTATTGCCAAAACAGGAAGAAGAAATTAAGGCTTGATAAGGGTTGAGATGGTCACAGATTTTACCAGCCTCACTGATGGAATGTGACAATTTCTTCAATGGGAATGAGTTGGGCGTGAATTGTTCATCAGTCGTTTTGATTTATTCAGCCTTTCAGCCCCATAGTTTGCAGTGGCAGGGATTACTAGAAACTCTGCAAAAGAAATTCTTTCTCCCGCATAGTTTATAACCTCTGCAGGAGCATAAAGAGTTATAGAGAGAGCATTAGCTATTGTAAAATGGCTCCATTTACTTCACTGAAGAGGTAGCCCAAAATCAGCTCTGTGGATACCATGCAAGGATCTATTGCAAAAGCTTTTTTGGCATTGAAATCTCTCTCCTTTTCTAGATCAAAATCTTTTCCCCAAACCTTTTTGCACAGCAATTAGTTACAGCTGTGTTTTGCAAAGCCACCTAGGGAATTTGGATGTCCAGTTCCCATAAAGTTTAATGTGAATTAAGGTTTCCAAATCATTTAGGCAGCTTTGAAAGTGCAGCTAAGTTAGGGCTGGAACCTACTGATTTCAGCACAGTTCTGCAAATAGAACCCCAGCATCTCTGGATAGCAAAAAAAAAAAAAAAAAGAAAAAAAAAAGAAAGAAATACAATCCTTTGTCATCACCTTGCAGAACGCAGGCCTTGGAGAAACAGCTAGATCAGAGCTCAAAGCACTTGCGAAAGTCACACTTCATGACGAAGGAAGGAAACACAACTCAGCTTTCAAATGTTCTCTATGACTGTTAGGACTAGATTTTCTAAAGAGTCTATCTTAGCACCTAAATACAGGCCAGATATCCAAAGGTCCCTTTTTTTTCTGACATGACAAATGCAGCATCTCAGTGAAAATCTGGTCTAGGATGGAGTGACCATCTAAGATGCTGTGCTCAAGAGTATCTAGAGAATTGCAGGCTAGGTCAAGTGTGTAGGGTGTGGACTTTCCCAGAGCCTCCAGCTCTGTTACCTGCCTCCTTAGGATGTTCATGTCCTGTCTGTATAGTAGCTACATGTAGGCAGTCTGTCATCTCTGTAGTTTGAGGAAGACATATAGGGAGTAACATCTGGAAGAACCAAGTGGAATAACTTAGGAATTACAAGAGCAAAAGTTTTGACTTTCGTTTGATGTCACAGCACTTACTCTCCATCACGTGTAGGGTAGATACAGCTCCTAGGCACCAAGTTCTACAGGGGTAATATCTTCTACTATCTCCAAAATATGTCCCTGGAGACAGAGTAGGGGAGAGGAGGAAAGGGAGAGAAAGTACTTTTAATGCAACTAGTTGATGCAGAGCTTTGTGGAAAGATGGTTACAGTGCAGACTTCTCAGAAAAGAAACACTTTAGAAATATTTCCTGTAGCCACACCAGGGGTCTGCAAGTCTTAGCCAACAGTCACATTGGTAAAAAATACATGTACCAGGAAAAAATAAAGAGAAATAGATCTGAGGCAACTTGGACAACCAGCTTTTCATTGCTAGTTTCCCATTAAATTCAGTAGCCATAAGAGCAATAAACCAAAGAGCTCCCCCTTAGTAAAACCAGAAGCAGCTGTTTATGATCAGTCCTGTTTGGAGCCTCCAACATTGTAAAACTAAAACTGCAGTGACCTGAGTGAATGTAAAGATTTTACAGGGCCACAAGGTGTATGTGTATTTGTAATTCTCTAATACAGAGGAAAAGCCAACTGGAGGCCTTGAAGCAATTTCCCCATATTCTCTGTTTGAAAGTTGTGTTGCCATGCATAGTAACCATCAAAGGAGAGGAATGCCATGTGTCCACCATCCAAACTCTTGTCCTGCTATCAGCAGCAGTTCTTTGCCAGGCTACTGAGTCGTTTTATTTTCCTGTAGCTCCATGACCCTGGCTCTGGGTGCTCATGAGATTCCTCTGCTGTAATGGTGGGGGATCCTTGGAGTTGGCTTTCTACCCAGGCGTGACCCAAGAAGAGTGTTTATATGCTGCCTGTTGGTTGGTGTGAAGTACTATAGAAATGCAGAACTTCTGATCTCCTATAGTCACTGGAAACTTGATGGCCTTTGTACAAATGCCTGCTGGATGCTCTAGGCCCAATCCTGCTCTGGTCACTCATATTATCAGGCACTGTCCTACTATTTAGCTCTAAAAGAATGTTCTTTGTCTCCTATAAAAAGTGGTAAGGTTTCTCAGAAAGTGCTACAAAATGACTGACATGATTCAGCCGTTCTGTCCAATGGGTGCAACTGCTTATAGGAAACAACCTGCTCCCAAGGAAAAGTGGTCAGCGTGACTCAAGGACTTGGTTCTTGGTGGCTCTTTTTTCAACTGTACTTAAGTAGGAAGACTACTTTACTACTTAGAGAACAAGAGGAAAAAAAAGGTGGTCTGATTTGATCAGAAGGCAAATGCCAAGTGCTGCTGCCCTGCTATAAGGCTGCACAGTCTGGAGATGTGTCATACTGCAGTTTGCTTATATCCTGTCGCCATGCTAACATGAATGAAAGTCCTGCTTCCTCATCCCAATTTGCATTGTTTTCCGTGCTCTCTTTTTTTCTTTTCTTGTCAAATATTTAGGTGGAGATTTCCTTTCTGATGGAGTGCCAAGCAGCATTCCAGCTCCTTTACTCTGTCCCCGTTTGAAAAAAGAAAGGCTGACCCCTATTTCCATAATTGAGGAAGGGACAGGTAGGCAATGTTTGTGTTCCCAAGCATGCTTGTTTTTCTTAGATTCACATCCAGGGGAGAGAAATGATGCTGTTATTCAAGGTAGGAATTGCCCCAATGACCCCAGCAAATGCAGTAGCAGCAACAGTGAAATAAGTGGTATGAACGGACTGCTTTTTGGAGATGGACCTTTAGCTCTGGCCACTTTCTTCCCTCACAGCCTCTTCTCTCCCCTCTCTCCCCACAAGATTTCCCTGTTTGCTTGTGTTTGAGGCACGCCAAACCCTGGAATAGCCCTCACAGGCATTAGTCACCAGTGATTAAAATAGCCACTAAGAGCAGGCAAGAGCCTGCAATGATTCGTGCTAAATTGGGTGTCTCTCTGCTTGTAGCAAGGGTTGTTAATTTGCAAACCTCCCCTGTTATTATCGTTGTTTTTATTAATAGCGCCACAGGCCTCCAGCTGACATTAAAAGTTTTATTTCATCCGCTGTTGTATCAAAGAAGGAGAGAGAGGAGTTTGTAGCCTTAGTGGACAAGAGAAAAATTAGCAAAACTGAACTATTATCTGACCATGGAGGTCCCATCCATGGTCATACTGGAAAAGGAGCTGGTAGTCCCTTTCCAGGGACCATCTTACACTGTCTCCTCTTTCACCTTGGTGAGGAGAAGTGTCCAGTGCTGTAATAACAAACGCATACCTGCATTTCCTCACCTATGAAATGGAGTTAGTAGTCTGACCTCGCAGGGACTATGTTTGGTTTAAAGGTCCAGTTTTATATGTTTAAAATGGAGCTAGTAGTCTGACCTCGCAGGGACTATGGTTTAAAGGTCCAGTTTTATATGTTTACATCATTCCTGCCCACTCAAGTAACTGCAGTGGAAAGCCCATGTGTTAAAAAGGAGGACTGAGGTAATAGTGATCTAATTTTAGTCACATTTCAAGCTCCCCCACAATCATTAGTCTGTGTAACGGTGAAGAGTGCTCGTGTCAAGCACCTAAAGGAAGCTGAAGGAATTTACCCCATATTTTAGACCATTAACTCCAGTAGCAAAAAAAGGCCCAACCCTGTGGTTTTATGGCTCAAAATCTTGGGTCCTATATCTGCTGATGGCTCATGGATAATACATATCTTTCATCCTGAATAGAAATTGGAAATCTTTAAAGAACAACTTAAGTCAGGCTGCGCAGAATATCAGGAGATCTTTTCCCTTTGTATATCGGCTCCCAGCTGAGAGGAAGTAACCAAGAATGTGTTTAAAATCAATGGAATTAATCAAACTTCTTTGACTCATAATAAAGAGGCAAAGGGAGAACTTTAAGTGAAGGTCTGGCTCTGCTTTTGTTTTGTCTGAAATAGTTACATATCTGTGACTGTATAATAAACTACAAGATAGGAGCTGGATTGCTGGAGATTCATGTTACTCAGCAGTGTGCATCAGTCCCGAGGCACTTCCTGGCAGTAATCATGGTGGTTTTACTGAGCAGCTAAGGTTGCTTTATCCAAAGAGCATATTCCTAAGTGCTGGCTGTTAATTTGGATGTTAATGTGTGGTAAATCGAGTTGAGTGGGGAAATCAACCTGTGGCGGGTCTAAGTATGGCTGTGCATCAGTTGAGGCAATTGCCACCAGATTAAAAAATCAAAATATAAAATTTTTACTTGTGGTAAAGCGGATCTGTGATTCACGAAAGCAGCTATTAAGGCATTTGACACTGAGATGCAATTAGTTTTCTTGCCCTTGACAAAGATCAGGCAGGAATTTAAAGCAAAGTGACTTTTCTGAATAATACAAGCACGGGAAACTTTGTACCAATGCACAAACGTGGAGTGCAGAGAAAATTGATTTATGAGGATCAGGAGGACTTAAGAGTGGCCATGAATTGATGTGCAGGTGAAAAATTAAATGAGGGTGGGCTGTGAAAGTCAGTCAAAATATTTCTTGTGTTTAGGCAAAGCTTTTTTGTTGGTAGTTTTTTTTGTGAAGATGTCTCAGTATAAAGAGTGGATGTTTGGTTGCTGGCTCCTCTAGCAATCAGAATGGAGTTTTCATTTTGTTTTAAGTGGCTTCATGGAATTGGAGGTGGCAAAAATGTAAGTGGAGGTGGCAGGACTCGTTCCTCAGCTGCGGTGGTGTTAGGTTGATTTGCTGACGTTGAGCATCTCACCCCTTCGTGCCATTGTAACTTGCATTTGGGGGTTTATGCTGCCTGGTGGTTTAGCTCTCACTTGATTACTGAGAACCAAGGCTGTGAGGAATCTACGAAGCAGCAGAAATACATTTTTATTATATACTTTCAAAGAAACAACCTCAAAATATTCTGAGAATCTACCCCGAGGAATGGCACTCCAATTAAGATATCGCCACAGCACCTCATTTTAGAGAGTTAAGAGCTCTCTTCAGTTCCTTCCCAAGCCACGTCCTCCTTGAACGCCAGACTTTCCTCCTTGAATACCCTAGATGAAAATAAAAAGAAAGAAAGAAAAAAAAAACACAAAAAACAAACCCAGCCCACTTTCCAAATGCTGCTCAGTCTGCACTGATTATATAACATGATTGATAAAGTTGAGGTGTGAGCTGAGGTCAGAGCCTCAGGATGCAGCCTCCCTGTGTGATGAAGGAGCTTTTTGTGTGTGTGTGTGCATGTGCACATGGGGGAAGACGGTTGTGTTTCTAGAAAATCCTCAGACACTCTCCAAAGAATTCCAAATTTAAAGCAGTGTAAAATGCTCCATCAAACATGTTTTACAGTCTTGACATCGCGGCCTGTTAACTGTACCCCAGTGGCTGCTTCTGAGAGCTTTTGAATAATCTCTTGATAGTGCTTTTCTCGCTGCTGAGTGGAGTCTTCATGGAAACGGCGGACAGTTGTTTTATAGGCTTGTCTGGATAGGGAGCTATGGAGGAGGCTGCTTCACCCAAGGTCATGCAACACTTGTAAAGTATATTCAGCCTCCAGAAGTAAACAAGATAAATAAATATAATTTGGCCATTGTGTGAGGCAGGAGTCAATGAAGTGGCTGAGGCCAAAGAATTGCCTTCAAACTGAATGGCTCACTCAGCATATGCGGCTTCTGGTGTGGAGATGTTTTTCTGAAGCTTTTCTTGTTCCTCCACAGGGCCCGAGAGTGGGACCAGGCACGCTGGAGTCTGGAAGAGAGACTTCTGCTATTGATCAGGTGGGAAATCACTCCCATGGATAAGTTACGCGTTCCTCGGAACTGGTGAGCACTTGCATTTGGTGATCGTGTGGTTAGTTTGCGTGGAGTCCATGTGTCCTGATTCTGTGCCGGTGCTCTGCTTGCTGAGGTTGTGAACGAAAACAGACTTGGTCTCACTGCAGGTCTATTTAAGGTAGCTCTATTGGATGTCAAGTGTTTATTCACAGCAACAGCATCACATCTTGTATGGACTATCCAAGGTTAGGGTTTTAAAAGCTACCCTAAACACCTGGGAGATGGAATCCCACTGATTTCCTGGGTATAGATGTGATACTGGTAATACAGCACAGTGAAAATGCCCTGAGAATGGACATGAACTCAGCATCACTGTGTCCTGACAGAAAAACAATCATCTCAGCTCTGTCTTCTTGTTTGTTTTCAATATTATCTTGACACAAAATCATTATCCTGTGACACTTCTTGGTTCTACAGCTAAACAGAATGCAGAGGAGAGGAAGTATGGCCAAATGCAATAGGACTAAATTAGACTTGACAAAATTGCAGTTCAGTCTGAAGGAAGAAGAGTTGTTATGTGTAACGTTTCAGTCATGACTAGGACTCAACTCTGGTGGAGCTGTTGTAGTCATAAACAGACAGTTCCTGCCTCAAATCAATTTACAGTCTAGAGAAATGAGAAGTGAGATATGACAAGTATTATATATTTTTTTTTAGGAGGAGAATTTGGGTGTGAAGGGTCAAAATTTTGGCTTTGTAAATCAGCAGGACCTTTAATGTAGCTAGGACTAGAATTTCACTGCAAGCTGCTTGTTCAGAATTGTGTTTTGTTCCATCTTAGCGCCTTACCTGTCCTTCTGTGTGTGGCCCAGTGTGGACATTTAAAATGTGAATAATCATCATACAGTAAATACTCACTTTAGAGCTAACTGAGGCTTTTGCTCCAGGATGGTGCCTAATCTCATGGCACAGGCCTGTGTACTTGTATGCTCCCCTGCAGCCGTGTATGCGGCACTGAGGGCGAAAGTCTGGGAGCAGTCTCTTGTAGTTGGTAGCACGCTGTCACTCCTGAGAGGGGACATGCCAAGCCACCTCCAGCTGAATGACACACAGGACGCCTGCTAGAGCACCCGTGCAGTGTGTGCGTGAGCATGTGCGGGGTGGCTCTTGGACCATCGTGCAGGCAGGTCCTTGGACCAGCGAACTAGCTCTGGGCGGCAGAACCGCTATCCAGCTGGTTTGGGATGTTTTTGTAAAGATGGGGGCCACAGAAACTCAAATATAGCCTTTCGGTACTAAGGCGCTCTCCTGGGTCAGCCAGCCTGAGGTTAGAGCCAGGCAGCAATCACCCAAGTTATTTCTGCAACGAAGAGTATGTGCAGAGTCAAGCAGAAACCATCTCGGAAGAAATAATATACTAGCCAAGTGTAGATTGTTTCGTTTTGAGGGACATCATCCAGTCCACTTAAGTTCTCATTCATTCAGCAAATTTAATGTGTATTAATGCCTGTGTTTACATTAATCACTTGTACTGAACCCTAGCGTATATTAGGGCCTTTTTATAGAAGTATAGTGAGACAGGGTAATGCCATTTCTGTTTTTTGATATACTGAGTGCACAAATACTTCTTATATAAATATTTGCCTGTGGATTTAGCCCCTTTTTCTATAGCAGGAGGTAAGAGAGTATAGAGACTGAGTGGGGTAATTTTCTGCTAAATGCATCTTCTGACACAGCTTCAGGAAAATGTATAAACACTTGTTTGAGATAGCTTTGATGTGCTTTAAGCATGTGCTTACATTTAAAGGTAGACTTAAATACTTTGCAAAATCAGTGCCTTAATGTCTTATTTAAGGGTACAACTGTGAAACTGTAAAACTGTGAAATTTGTTTGGGCCAAAATAATGCAGCAGATAAAGACAGATAAACCCAATTAAATACAAGCCTCACATAAGCGGAGCAGAACTCAGAGACCTGCTAAAACAGCGTCTTAGAAACCCCACTGAAAATTTCTAGTGACCAAATAGTGATAAAATATGGAAACTTTTTCTCGGATAAAGTAAGAAAGTGGTGACCTTTAAAATTTTTTTTTGAAATACTGCAGCACAAGAACTAATGAGATAAATGCATTTATGCCATGAATAAAATGCATGATGAAAAATAATATGAGAGACGGATTAACTGATTGAAGTGGGCCAGGTTTGTCAGTACACTCCATCTGCTTTGCATCACTGGGCCGGGCAAAACATCAGAGCATATTGGTGAATCTGGCAAACGTCATGTTATTTTTATGTCGTCCTTATTCTTCCAGAGTCTGATCCAAGCCCCAGTGAAGTCCATAGAAATGAGTGGACTTTCCTTTACATCAGTGAGTTTTGAATTGGTTCATTCCTCCGTCACTGGTAATGTCAGGCATTTTTACAGAGTTATTGAGTACAACTGTGCTTTTGATTTTTAACACTGTGTTTTAATGATTTTAGTATTGATCTGTATGGTGATGGATGGGGTCCTAAGAGAAAATGAAATGGGGATCATAACAAACTGAAAAATACTTGCTGGTTTAAAAAGTAGTGAGAGCGTTCCTCAAAATGCTGAAATTCAATGGGATTTAGAATCCCAAGGCCCTCCACTGGAAAATGGACCATATACTTTCAAGACACTTAGGCATTTCTGAAAACTTTGTCTCTTCTATGAAGAGCATCTCAGACCTTATGTAATACTACAGAGGCAGCCAGAACTATTGAGAGTAAAAAACCCACAAAATGGCCAGATCCCCCATTGTTCCTGAAGGTGTGAATTCCTCTCTTCCTCATGTTAAGTAACTTCTGGGTGTTGTCTCCTCTTTCTGAAAGAGGAGTCTGCTGTATGCTACACAAAGATGTTTATAAATTCCCTCACATGCCTGTCAATCCAGACATCTCTCAGTATTCCTGTTATGTTTATTTATATATTCACTTATAAAAAACAATAACCTTACACTTATTAGTCAAGGTGATTCAGCCCATGCCTCCCACTCTATTGCTTTGATTCCAATCTTATTCCAAAAAACAACCCTAAATATCACTGGGGTTACTCATAAAACATGGTGCTGCTCTGCATGAGTAAGATTATTTGAATCTGGCCCGGAGTAAAGTTACTAATTCTCAGTGAGAAGCAGAGCTAGATGAAGATTGCAAAATGTTGTCCATTAATCTGTTCTTGAATTTTTAAACACATTTTTTGGTCTCTGTTCACTCGTGGATCTCTGAGCTAATGAACTTGTTGACAGGAATGTTCACCATAACAACCCATTTACAGCAAATATTGCAGGAT